>CM032233.1:80187500-80490000 GCA_019009955.1 Riptortus pedestris
AGAATATGTAAAAATTATTGACCAAGTAAACATGATTTTCTAAACACAGAGGGGATTAAATTGAAATATTGATAAACGCCCCGAACTTATTTTCACTAACTATTATTTTCAGAAACATGTTAACCCCTAAGAGAAATCAGGTATTGAGGTTTACTTATGAAGCGAGTTTCCAAAATGTTCCCTCGATCCTAGTTAGTAGACGACGAAAATGAGGTCGGTTCAAAATGATTTGTGACTACTTATGTATTATAACGTCTGTCTGTACTCTGTGATTTTTCTTTCAACGATTTTTCATTTCACATGGAATTGAAACAACATTAACAAGTCTTAGCTTTGGTATCTGTTTTAGCAAATTTCCCCTAATGGAAATCAGCTATTGAGGAAATTTTTCTTCAAATGTCCATCGATCTGTATATATACAAAACTGTATTTATATACATATATATATATATATATATATATATATATATATATATCTTTTCACATTAAAAACTAATGAACGAAATTTAATGAAACTTGTCACGTGTATTAATACTAACCCAATTTAGACTTTAGTCTAGACTATTCTAAGTATTCTCAGAAATGAATACAGATTACAATTAGGTACCATAGTTACCAGACGGTATGGATATAACACAAATTAAACAATGAGATTAAGTGTAATTTCGCTCATATACATATAAGTCGCATAACAAAAGTGATGATGATATGTGAATTAATTTACAACTAACTAATATGTGTTAGAAAATATATCTAATTTAGGCAAGTTTGTTTTTTTAACTAAAATTGCAAATGATTATTATTATTCTAAATTATTCTAAATTAAGCAACATTAAATATGCAAATTTTTCTAACATGACGGAAGAAAATGTATACCTAGGAAACAACCCGGACTTTCTTACAACGTAATTGCGCCAAATTTATTCCCAAAACAAAATAATGTTGATGTTCTAGGAGCAGTTTCATTTCCATGCTCAATATGTACGCTTAACATTGAAAGGAAAAATGTCGTCCGTCAATGTAACTTTTTAATTCTATGAAGCAATTACTGTGATCAGAACTATGTTGGTGGATTGAATGGGCGGAGTTCTCTGGCCATGCTAGAATGTCCTTTATTAATTCCAACAAGATAGGATTCGTCACCAGCCAAACCGGAAACATCTGTGAGGAATGCTAAGGACTGAGGATTGAAAACTTCCTTCCCAATCCTCTTCAAAACCTTTCTGACCTCCGTACTAAATAAAACATACCCATGTTGATGTAATGAGATTTTGTGATAGCTATAATAAATGCATTCGTCGGGAAGTTGTGTCAGGATTTTTTTCAGGCGATGCCTCAATGTGATCTGCATATCCTCTCAGGTTTCTTTCATTACTCCGTCTTCAATACTGGAAGGAGTAATAGTAAGAATACTCTACAATTTAACAAATATTCCCAAGCCTTTCACAACTGTAGTAGTTAATATTTGTATTGTAAACCTGCATGAAGTTCAGTCATTTTTTATAGATCTTACTGTATTTCAATAATTATACCAAACCACCTGATTGTTGTTTTTCCCTATGGTTGTATTCATTTCGTTAACCGCCTGCCGTTTCTCTTGTAAATGTGTTTACATTCATTTTATTTTTACTTTTTTGACAATATATGGGTGATATTGAGAATAGTTGAAGCCACGCGTACTTTTCTACCATAAATCTGGGAGAACTTTCTTAGAGATTTTGGCAATATTTCAAATAAAACATTTTAAAATACAAAATAAAATACAATTTAATTGTATTTTATATTTTAAAAAATTGAAATACAAATACAAACTATACATTTTTTATTAAGTACCACTCGGGTCTGGCCCGAAATATATTTACTCAAAAAAAAAACACCTGTCACGCAGGGCTGCGTTAGCTAAGCAGATTTCCCACGTGCGTCACGTATTTGTGATTATCTGAAAATGTAAAAGTTCAATGAGAACAATATTTGTTATTTAGGCTTCAAATAATGTGCTTCTATATATAACAGCTTATTGTTAATATGCCATTAAAGGAGTGGGAGATTATTGAAGACCTAAAACCAAAGAAATGCACATATTTCGATTAATAATCAAGATAATGAAAAAGCGTGCATAACAACAATTATAGATCATTACATGTTCAATAAGGTAGATTCTATACAATTTTTCGATCCGACTTATAATAACGTATATATTTCGAATTTTCAAAATTCTCCCACTCTAAACCCCCGTCCCCTCTAGTCCGATTTCAGCCATTAAAGGACTTGATCTTTCTCTTTACATAAAACGATTATATACCCTTTGGTATATATGTATATTATATATCGTTTGGTAAAGATAAGACAAAAATTGCGACCTGTAGAGCGGCAACAGACAAATTTATATATATATATATATATATATATATATATATATAATTTTTAATTGATCTCATTTTCGTCATCTACTAGGTAGGATCGATGGACATTTGCAGAAATTTTACGAAAATCGCGTCATGAGTACAACCTTAAAGGAGATTTCCCTTAAAGGAAATCTGCTAAAAGTGATTAAATCCTGTTTCAGTGAAGAACTTTTCTACCATAGGGCTCCATGAATTCGTTAGTGCTTGTGCCCCACAACGAAACCAATTAATCAAAAAAAAACAATAACACTGGGCTTAGTATTCATCAGACCATACATTAGTTGTAACTTGTACTTAGTTTAACAATACTGACACACACAAAAGATATTTGTGAGGAAAATACCATCCAAAAAAATTGAATTGAGCCGATTTATTTTCTAATGATATACAGTTTAACTGCCGGCATTTCGTAACTTACGGAAATTACAACTTTCTATATCCTTTGTATTATATTCAGGTTAAGAGTCAATCCTGTGGATGATGAACCCGGGTGCTCTTCATGTTAACAGCCCTAAACATATCCTAATAGTGTTCTCCTCCTCTCGACCTTTTATTATATGTAATGCATAACCAATTCAGCTTGAGCGTCTGATTGATGATGGTGAATTGGCGAATGTTGAGCGATATTATATAATGATACTAACCTCAATCGAGGGTTTCCTCCCAGAATGAGGAAGGGATGGTGCTAATCCGGAAGGAAATTCTCAATTAGGAAGTTGTTAAAGGAGTAAGAGGTTGATAGGCTAGCGATGGGAGGGACACATAGCCTGCTTATTGTTGTGCGAGGAACCGCAAACTCAGGTCTGTTTCAGGCTGAACCTTTGCCTTCCTCGGAATTCGGTGTCTCAAATGAAGCAGCCTGTCCGACGTTACGTAGTCTTGAATGGAAGTACCGCCTCTAAGGTTTTGGTTCATTGAGAAATTCAACTGGTTTAGTAATGTGTAGAGGATGTATAATATTCTTAAATTCGTTGCCGTCATATTTTTTAAAATTGTTTTTTATTTATTTATTCATACAATAATAGCATTTCGCAACTGGGGCGATTTAGCGACGAATCTGCTATTTAACATATAACATATTTAACATATAACATATTTAACATATAACATATTTTACATATTACATATTTAACATATAACATATTTAACATATTACATATTTAATATATAACATATTTAACATATAACATATTTAACATATAACATATTTAACATATAACATATTTAACATATAACATATTTAACATATAACATATTTAACATATAACATATTTAACATATAACATATTTAACATATAACATATTTAACATATAACATATTTAACATATAACATATTTAACATATTACATATTTAACATATAACATATAATTATTATATTTACGTAAGTATGCTCAGTTCTGCAAATATTTTCAGTATTGCCCTACATTATATTTTTTTGAAAATGTTGTTTTGTTTCAAGTAGTATAATACGCGGTCTATATACGGGCTACGGTCATGTAGTAATTCAGTCAAAGTGTATGGTAGGGCTACGTGAGTCCTTAAATAGCAGTTCGTAAGTAAACAGTTTTAAAATTGTGTGGACTCAAAATCATAATTCAATTTAATTGGGAAATTTTAGTATGTATAACCCTGGGGTTTAGTAGAGAAATACTTTATTCGCTTAACTGGATTTCCCCTTAGCAAAGGGGTTCAGCTTAAATAATATATGTTAATTACAAGGCTAGTTTGATAATAAATAAATAATAGGGGGGTCAGGTTGGCCGTGCGAGTTAAGGCGTTAGTCTTAATCTCGCGTGGTAGACCTAGAGTGGCGGGTTCGATTCCCGTCCTGGGCAGTAGAAATTTATTTAGTGACGGACTCATTAAATAAACACCTCAGGCCCACCCTGGCTAGAAAAGGGTGGTAACCTGTAGATAACCCGTCCCGATTAGCCATAGTAGCATAAAGTGGACGTAAATAATAATAAATAAATTCATATGTGTAAGGCTGCGTAAACTAAGCAGATTTCCCACTTGAAGTTTTACAATAGAGAAATCTGCATACTGGTAACACTTACCACCGTGAATAAATACAAAAGCTAATGACAAATCTTTCAGTTAATTTTAATAAGCTCCAACGGAAAGCGTTTGAATTGTAAACAAACAGGTCTGCCAACCACACAGAGCTAAATAAACTGCTCAAAAATGAATAGGGATATTTCCTGTTTTGTGGTATGTATGGGGCCTAGCATATATATTTTTTATTATAAATATCATTAATATTTATTAGAAATTATTGTCTTTTTTCCCCCCATAAAAAGAAATTTAATTAAGATCGATTTAATTAAAATTAATAGGATAAGAAAAAATAACCAATATCCCTATTCATTTTTGAGCAGTATAGATAGATAGACATATTCTTCACCGGAAAGAAAAATAATTAGTGAAATATAGCTGACTATAACATATTAATTTTATTGAAAACTATTTATTATATCTAGTACTGTAAATTATATTGAATCAAAATAGTTTTTATCTCAATCACTCAAACTTTGATAGTCCATGAACTAAAGAAGGGAGGGGGTGGAGGTCAACAGAACGTATTAGCAAATATCTCCCAAAGTAGAAGCTTACACCAGCCTCTACGCCAATTCCACGAGAGCCGACCAGTTACGGAAACGGCCGAACTAACTTTCAGCAGAATCGCACGAACAGAACCGACAATAGCCGAATATGAAAAATGCAAATATCTCGGTTAATATTCAAGATAGAGAATAAATGAATATATCAATATTTATAGTAAATTTAATTTGCGATAAGATTTATTCTCTACACTTAATCTATCCGACTTACAGTAACGGAGATATTTCGAATTTTCGAAAATCCCACCCTCTTAACCCCCTCTCCCACTCGTCCGATTTCAGCCATTAACGAACTTGACCTTTATTTTTGGATAAAATGATTAAATATCGAGTTTGGTAACGATTAAATATCGAGTTTGGTAACGATTAAATATCGAGTTTGGTAACGAACAAACAAAACATACGACCGCTAGAGCGTTAACACACACACACACACACACACACACACATATATATATATATAATTTTGAACGTACCTCATTTTCGAGGATTGATGGAGATTTGAAGACTTTTTTCGAAAATCTCGTCATGAGTACGACTTCATAGCTGATTTCCCTTAAGGGAAATCTACTAATTAATTAATACAAAGCAAAGTTTTACTACTATTAAAACAAATTTTAGATTTATTTATTTATGGACATCACATCAAAGGTGATTTGCCCTTTCAAAAGTCAAAAATTGTAAAAAGTGAAATAACAAAATTAAATTAAATAAGAGATAACAACAGACAATAATAACAAATAACAAAAGTAAAATAAATAAACGTTTTATAAATGAACATAGTTTTAAACTCAAGTAATTACGATCAGAATAAAAAAAAAAATACAATAAAATAAATAAGAAATATCAAAATACAACTATAAAAACAAATAAATAACAAAAAAATACAAAAGTAAATTAAATAGAAACCCTTCTTCATAACACGTTTAAAATTTGAGTTAAGAAAACGTGTTAAGAAAAACAAATGTAGGGCATCAATCGTTTAAAAAGATTGGTTTTAAAACATTTTTTGATCTGACTTATAAAAAGTGGAGATATTTTCAATTTTCGAAATCCCTTACCTCTAAACCAGTCTATTCCTGGTCCAAAAATACCGTCTTTAGTGTTATATAGATGTAATAACGGCAGCAGGTATAGGTGAAATAAACTTTTTAGAGCCAAAAAGTAAAAATCTTAATTATTAATAACACCATCGCATAACGTATTCGCATGTATCTCAAATAGTAAAATTTTTTTGTAAACAATATTTGATATTTAAGCTTGGAATAAGACGTTTCATGATTTAATGCCTTATTGTTAAAGTGCTATGACTAAAAGTGGGGGTTTCTGATGTCTCGAAATTAAAAAAAAAAAATACCGGTTAATATTCAATATAGAGAAAAAAATGTATACAACATTTATAGAAAATTAAACTTTTAACCAGATTGGTTGTGTACATTTTGTCGATCCGACTAACAGGAATGGAAATATTTTGGTTTTTAAAAGGGAAAGAAAGAGTATTTTGAGTGAGAAGTGTTGTCGATGGCTAGCTGCCAAACCAGTTGAGGAAAATCGTGGATTGGCATGAAAATCAAGGTCTTTAAAATACTCAACAAATATGATAAAACTAAATTATGTCAAAATAATAACATCGGTAATAATGATAGCGTTTAACATTAGATAATGGCAATAAAGATAATCCGAAAATATTCATACAGCACGTTTTCGACGTGGATTGAGAAAACTACTGCAATTCCTAAAGATATATGTGTCATTAATGACCGATAATATTGCTTGGGAAAAATAAGAAACAATTAATTATGTAAGATTATTCGCAGTTTCCTTTTTGAAACATATGCTTACTGATTGACTTCATTATTCTTTTTCCCTTATGCCAACTTAGTATGATGCAAACGATGGCATGTATAACTTCTGCTGAGAAATTTAAAAACGAAATATAACTGGAATTTAGAATATATGTATGACAGTAATAATAAAATCAACAAAACTCCACCAAATCTATAAGGGTCAGAGCCAAAGTTTGAAGTGCTAAGGTACCCGGGGGCTGACACCGTACGGAAAATTTCCTTACTGAACTTAAACCTAGACGGCAAGAGTGACTAAGTATCAGAAAACTGACCAAAATATATGAGGTCATAAATGACACTAATATAAACATGCAATTTTCTAACACGGAGATTATTTTATCAAACACATTTAAATAGAAAGATAGCAAAGTATTTTATCATAGCGCTTGGACAATCCACTATACAACTCCCTCCTACCCTTTGCACCGGTGAATTGGCAAAGGGCGAATATTAACGAGCACTGTGTCGATTTTGCCCGACTAGCATTCCCCCCACAAACAATGGCTGTGTAGTACCATCCCATCAAAGCTAATAACTGTAAATATTGCATAAATGTACATATACCAAGATTTTAGTGTAATTTTAGTGGTAACGAGCTAGTTCCCCCTTCCCATTAGGTTTAACGTAGATTAGTTTCTCTTAGGATTAAGTATTTTGTCGACTTCTTTAAACTTTCTCTTCTTCTTCCATCTTATTCCCTTCTTTCGTTTTCACTATCCCTCCTCACAAACCAACCATTGATACCCGCCACCGGTTTCAATGTAATTCTAAAACCTAACAATCACAGAATCATAGAACAAAACCCCTTCAAATGATACCTGGGTATAGAAAAAGGGACTTATCTATCCTCGACACCCAGCAGGTCTATGGTCTGCATCAAAACGCGTTTTGGTTAGCTGGGCATTAGATAAAAAAAAAATCTTTTATCACTGAGAGAATGAATCCGAATTCGCATCCTGCTGGGAATCACTCTATTGCTGCCTCTTAGGTATCTATAAACGACATTGAAGTAATTTCCGTGTAGCGAATCTCTGTGATTATAGCTAGAACAATTGGCAAGCAACGAAATTATTATGATAAGCTTTAAATGTTATCTACAGGTTCCAAAAACCATGAGGTAAACACATAATTGTAGATTACATTCGTATATGAATGAAAGTCCCCAACTCCGCTTTTATTGAGCTGAAGTTGTTTATATAAAACATTGGGCTGTTGAAGCTAAATTAATTAATTGGACTAGTCTTGGCTCACTCGATAGGAACGTACACAATTCATGGCAGATAGAGAAAACTGAATGTAAGGCACCTCTCCAAACCCTAAAATAGATACAGAGTCTACGAAGATTCAATGGAAGACAGAAATACCTTATAGCCAGGCCTTTTTATTCTCTGATTTTATGGGTAGGAAACTATTTTAGGGGCAATTTATTACTTTTGATGAAAATTAGATGTTTTATTGTGTGAGAAAAAGACCATCATGACAACGGTACATTGAAAAGACGTTCCTGTAAATGCGGCAAAGCATGGATTATAGCCTAAAAACTCATAGTAACAGTTCAGTGGATAGATTATGAATGGCATAAACAAAAAAAAGACCGATACTAATCCATAGAATAGAGAACATCCACCATTTAATATGAATTCGATGGGCTTCATGCCTCTCAATCAACACCTCACAAATTAAATGACTGTAACATCCAAGTACTTCTTCATTCACAATATTCACCGGACTTATAAGTAATAGACTATTTCCTATTCACCACCTCTTTTTTGCTTATATGAATAGAGTCTTCATACGACGACTGTTCAAAATAGTTACTAAGAAGTAATAAGGAAATTTGGTGTCACTAGCAGAGTATTAAATATTCTTGAATAAGTTTGATCATATATATACAGGCATACAGTGCCTATCATGAGAGGCTTATATCTACTGTTGAATGGATAGACAGGATTTCACGTTCTAACATACTTTAGCACCCCCATTTTTGATGTGCTGGATGGTGAAGGAATTATTTATTATCTCAGGTAAGAAAAGAAAGGCCTCGTTCCTTCACAGTATTTTACTCTTTCTGACAGAGCGCTTTCAGAGCATACACCTCCATGATCAGTCCCCTCTTCACAAAGATGTTACTGGAACCAAGAATTCCCTGTGACTATCATGTCTTACCTGAGATATACATTAGCACGTTTTCTCCTCTCCTTGAGGGAAAGCTTATTAGTTCTGCTTTGTCAACAGAGTGGGTGGAGATGATTAAAACTTAAGGAGAATTTAGAGGGGAAAAAAACTCATAAAACTAATATCCGTTTATAATATTAATAAAGAGTTTTCTTAAATTTTTAACGACTTTAACACTAAGTCAATGTTAACAAAGAGAACAAGAAATGCTAATTCATGGCATTTTAAAGCTGTCCATAATGTTTGCAAATTATAGTTGCTTATTTATTTTTCTTATTATATGTTTGCCGAATCATCCCAAGTGGCAAAGACTCGCCGGGGGGGGGGTCTTTGCTAACTATTACTTCAGCAGCACGTGCGGTATCAACTGTGAAAGATGCCTAAAGGAAATCTAAAAATATTTGTAGCGATAGTGTAGTAGTATAACAACAAACCATTTGGTCTATGGACGAAATGGACTTGGTGTGGTATATGGACCAGGTTCAAGACCAGAACTTACTAAATTTCACTTAGCCCAAATCATGGGAACCTGGTGCTTACTCAGCATCGTGAGACAATTGAGAAATGACGCGATTAATAAGGTGGAGGGTATGGCGTGACTACTGCTACATACTAGGAAAATTGAACTAAGTCAACCCCACAAGACCTATAATCTCCACCGGCACCTATCCCGACTCTTGCATTTTGTATTTTTTATTCCAAAAACTATTGTAGGTACATTACAGCTTAAATATTGAACAGACCAATGGCTGCTGCAGTAGCTGTTAAAACTACTTTTCTGAACTTGAATTAAAGGTTTTATTCCAACATCACGTCACTTACATAATCCTCAAAGCTATGATTCCATTTTTTCACCTACCAAATGTAAAGAAAGTCCGTCACGCAGAGGCTGCGTAAACTAAGCAGATTTCCCACTTGAAGTCTTACAATAGAGAAATCTGCCTACTAATAATAGTAAAAGCCGACTTCTACCGACCACACACACAATACAAATGCAAATATCTCGGTTAACATTCATGATAGAGAATAAATGTACTGAACAATATTTATAGTAAATTTAATTTGCAATAAAATTGATTCTATACATTTTATTTTTCATAATAACGGAGATATTTCGAATTTTCAAAAATCCCCCCCCCTTCTAACCCCCCCCCCCCTCGCTCTTGCCCGATTTCAGCCATTAACGAACTTGATATTTCTTTTTACATAAAACGATTAAATATCAAGTTTGGTACCGATCAAACATAAATTGCGGCCGCTAGAGCGTTAACAGACAAATATATATATATATATATATATATATATATATATATATATATATATATAATTTTGAACGGACCTCATTTTCGTCATCTCCTGGGCAGGATCGATGGACATTTGAAGAAATTTATCGAAACTCGCGTCATGAGTACGACCTCAATAGCTGATTTCCCTTAAGGAAAATCTGCTAATAATAGTAAAATTTTCGTGTCATTTTATGGCGGCCACTATTTTCTTATTTATTGTATTAATGAGTTAAACTAGTATTAGTGCCCTAAATAAAGCAGCATGCATAAAAAAAAATTGTCACATCCTTGAAAGCGTTTAAAATTCTTTGTTGGCAGTTTCATAGTATTTCTTCAGCTTTATTATCTATCACTGATTACTTTATGAGTCATAAACACAATCAAAAAGTCCTGGTTACTGGCTAATGTATAGTTCTGGGGGTCTACTGAAAGCTGACAATTAAAAAATGGATATACGTCGCTAAATATAGAGCAGAAATACATAGAGACATCCGAAAGGTAATTTTTCGATTTAACTCATAATAACGGAGGTGATTAAAATATTTATTTTTCTTCCCTAGAACATGGTGGACTCTTACATGCCCATAGGGAGTAGAACTTTTCATCACTTGCTGCAACCTCTTTATTACTGAGTATTAAAATGCACGGATTTTATGTTGTTTTCTGTCCTCGGCAAACTCCCACTCCCACTAATGTAATTTTAAAGAACGTAACAGGCATAAGGTGATTTCAGCTTGAGCGGTAACCCATCTGGCAAGAATCTGGTAGGTACATCTAGATAAGCCTAGTCCTAACACATATAATAGCTGCCCTGTATTCCCTACGTGCCTGTCGTTATTCTATCATTAAACAGTTAGCTGACTCACTCCGACCAACTCTCTTCTTCCACCGCGTTCCTCCACCCTACAAGGTATGAATCCTTTAACTTTGATTGTCATTCAACCATTTCTGGACTAAAATAATTACCATTCATTTTATAGGGCCGCTCTCGCGTTTTTTTACGATTGCTCGAATCCGTTGAGTTGATCATTGAAGATTCTTCTTCACTTTACCCAATGTTTTAAGATTGCTATGTTCTTTTGTAATGTTTAGTTTTTAAAAATTATCTAGATACTTGATGAAATCAAGTAAATACAACACTGGCTTGCCTTGTACAGTTATGGCAGGAAATAATCGTTATTCAATTCATAAATGGAGTTTCAAGTTCTCGAAATGTCTCAGACTACCTCATTAGGGAAGGCAACTATAAATCTATATACCTGTACCGTTATGATTATTTCCTGTCTACAGTGTTAATGTATTGAGTATTTGGAGCTCGATTTATCGTTTCTATAGTTAAACAGGTTAAAGTCTCATTGCAAAAAGGTCTTTTCCTTAATATTTTGAAGGTGATATAAGACTCTCAGTGGCCTTAACTACATTGTGTAATAAGTTCACTAAGACAATCCTTAGGGGCTTTCATTGAAAGGTAGTTGTTCTAACTGTAGAAAATGATTGAATATTTTTGTATAAAAAATTACAACTTCCAGTCATGATGTGGCATTCATTTTAGTATTGAAGAAAGGGTACACAGACTTAAGAGTTTTTCATAAAGAGAAGATATGAAATTTAATTTATGGTGATAATTATTAATGAGGAAGCAATTAAATGTTTGCCACATTTGCCATCACGTTGCCATCTCCGGGATATTTTATGTTGTTGCTACAATTTTTGCCAGATTCATAATAATCTAGATATTTTGAATTATTGATCTCCCGCCCTATACCCCCACCCCGGTCCGTTTTAGCCCCAAACGAACTTGGTCTTTAGTTTTACATGAAACGCTTATATATCGAGATTGGTTACAAATATTGCGACCGCTAGAGCGGTAATTGACATGTATACGTACATATCATTTTGAATGGGCCTCGTATTCGTCTTCTCCTAGGTAGGATCGAGGTACATTTGAGGACATGTATACAAAATCGCGTCATGAGTATAACCTCAATATCCTATTTCCCTTAATCGAAAAAAGTCCGACACGCAGGGGCAGTGAAAACTACACAAATTCCACAAGTGCGTCACGTAGTATTTAGGCTTCAAATAAAGTGATGTATTATATGACATGAGTAAGATTAGGGGGTTTACTAAAGAGCGAGAACTGTTAGCAATGGAAATATCTCGGTTAATAATCAAGATAGTGAAAAAACGCATTTATAGAACATTCACTTTGCAATAAGATTTGTTCTATACACTTTTTAGATCCGACGTATAATAAAGGAGATGATTCGAATTTTCGAATCCCCCCCTCTAAGCACCCCTACCCCCGGTCCGACTTCAGACGTTGACGAACTTGATCTTTACTTTTACATAAAACGTCTAAATATCCCGTTTTTTAAAGATCAAACAAAAATTACGACCACTGGTTAACAGACAAATATATAAAAATATATATGTGTGTGGATATATATATATATATATATATATATATATATATATATATATATATTTTTTTTTTGAAAGGGTCTTATTTTCTTCATGTCATAGATAGGATCGATGGACATTTGAGGAAATTATTCGAATATCGTGTAATGAGTACGACCTCATTAGCTGATTTCCCTTAATGGAAAGAAGCTAAAATATAATCAAAATTTAATATTTATTATTCCCCTTAACATTTGAATCTCCCAGTGAATAAAATTACTTTTCACTGAATCTCATGAACCAACCTAATTGAAACAGCTAGCAAGAATAATGTTTTTCCTATTGGCATACCTGTCAGTGGAGCAGTCATTACTGGCTGATCGTCGAGTACACGTGTCTAGAAGAAATCTTTCGGTCAGATGGCACCATCCTCAAGCCTGCCGTTAGTTGACCTGGGTGGTTTCTTGAAACTTCCTGTATTATTTACTCCTTTATTCAGCTATTAGTTGTCTTCATTTTAGGGAAGTTTCATTTTACCTCGTAACGTAGATTTTAGCATATTTCCCTTAGGGGAAATCAGCTAATAAGGTAGTACTCATGTAGGGAGTTTCGAAACATTTCTTCAAGTGTCCTTCGATCCTACCCAGAAGATAACGAAAATGAGGTCCGTTTAAAATTGTACATATATATTTGTCCGTCAACGCTGTCGCAGTTTTTATCTGATCGTTACCAAACTCGATATTTAAATGTTTTATGTAAAAATGAGGATCGAGTTCGTCGAGGGCTAATTCGGACCAGTCTGAGTGAGGGGTTTAGAGGGGAGATTTTAGATAATTCAAAATATCACCGTTAATATACGTCGAATAGAAAAATTGTATAGGTTTGCTGAACCCCCACTTTTACACATGACACATAAAAAATACTGTGTTATATAATAAACCACATTATATATATATATATTATATTCATTCGAAGCTTAAACGCCAAAAATTGTTTTCAAGGGACCTTTATTATACGCGATACATGCATATATGTTCCGTAGATCCCCCCCCCCCCTCCGTCTTAAGTCTAACAATTTGAATGATTTAGATGAAATAATTCTGATTCATTATGATTTACAGCACTAGATATAGTATATAGTTTTTAATGAAGTTAATATGTTATAATCAGATATGTTTCAGTAATTGTTTTTCTTTCCGGTGAAGAATATTTCTGTCTATCTGTTTGTTTAAAATTCAGACCCTTTTCGTTCGGAGGTTATAAAAGTTGACTGAAAGACTTCTCATTTCCGTTTGTCTTTATGCACATAATATCCACGGTGTTGTCAAGTGTTATGTAGATGTATCTATTGTAAACCTTCACTTGGGAAATGTGCTTAGTTTACGCAGCCCCTGCTTGACGGACGTCTTCATTTTCAGCCTTTTGTAAACCCCCACGTCTGTATGGAATAGCCGTCCCTATCGAAGTAGTCTTGAGTCCACTCAGGCTAATGTCTTCGTTCTCATGTCGTGTTTGGATTTCCATTTTGCGTGTTATTTGGCACCTGCCGATGAAAAATCGTTATTCTTTCCATATTTTGTAATGTCCATAGATATTTAATAAATATTGGTTGCTATAAAAAACTAGCAGCTGTACGTTAGTTCTCCCTGTAAGTTAGGAGTGGGCAATAGTAGCTGAGAGACTTAGTTTCCTTAGGATGTTGAGGCATTCCCATTTAGAAGAATGACTGGTGAGTATAGAAGAGCCATTCCCCTCGTCGGGCCTACACTCCGGAAATTCTTTAGCATCCATCAAAGGACTACGTGCCCCCTTCTTTTCATCCTTCACTTCACAGAATAGTTCGGCATCCAGCACATTTCCTCTCCTTACATGAATCAGAATAACGAACACATTCTATAAATAAATTGTCCATAACTAGAGTAATCTCCGTTAGCGTAGATCCTCTTTAATCTTATATTTTTTATTTAGGTTCTACTCGTGATTTTCAAAACATTTCTTCAAATGCCCATCGATTCTACCTACTAGATGACGAAAATAAACTCCGTTTAAAATTGTTGTACATACATACCTAACTGCCAGCTACCAACGGTCACAATTTTTGTTGTCATTACCAAAATCGATATATAAGCGTTTCTTATAAAACTAAAAATAAAACTCGTTGACGGCTGAAGTCGGACAGGTTGGAGGAGAAGGGGGGGGGTGTCAGATGGAGAAAAAATCGAAAATTCATAATATCTCCGTTACTATGAGTCGGATCAAGAAATAATATGTTATCTTGAGTATTAGCGGAGATTTTAGTTTTTTTTACCAAATTTCCCTTATGGGAATATTAGGTATTGAAGTAAGTACTCATGACGCGATTTTCGAAAAATGTCTTCAAACGTCCATCGATTCTACATAGTAGATGAGGAAAATGAGGTATGTTCATGATTTTATATATATATTTATTTATATATGTATATATATATATATATATATATATATATATATATATATATATATATATATATATTGTCTGTTACCACTCTAGCGGCCTTTTTTTGACTTATCGTAACCAAACTCGATATATAACCCTTTTTATGTAAAAAGAAAGATCGAGTTCGTTAACGGCTGAAATCAGACCTGAGGAAGGGGGAAATTTTGAAAATTCAAAGTATCTCTGTTATTAGGCGTCGGATCGAAAAATTGTAGAAAATCAATCTTATAGCAAATGTAGTATTACATAAATGTTGTTAAGCACATATTTTCTTTATATTGAATATTAACCGAGATATTTCCATATTTTAGTTTCCGGCCATCAATAACCCCCCCCCCTTCCTACTGAAATCATATTAACAATAAGCTGTTATAAAATTAAGCACTCTATTTGAAGTCTAAATACCAAATCATGTTCTCATTGAACTTTTAATTTTTGAGATAAATGCAAATACGTGAAATGCAACATGTAGACCAAACCCTGCTCTTATTTTCCTCTTAATGGAAGGGAAGGAAAAAAAACTGGAGAGTTATTTATAAATATTGGTCAGACGACCAGCAAGCCTATTCAGGGGAAATGTGCAAAGTCATTCTTCATTGGCTATGGGAGGGGTCCGCCTATTAGACGGCTCGAGTAAAGTGGAAAATTAGTTATTAATTGTCTGATATCATATAGTGTATTTGTGGTGGAAGACAAAGACCAGACAACTGCAACCCTTTTTAACATAGCTGAATACTAACAGAATATGAAACAATGCACTTATATCTCACTTTCAATTTGAAAGTTTTTGTGAATTCAACAATTTTGTATATATAATTCTTTATTATTATTATAATCCCAGAACTCAAATACTGAGCTCAGTGTCATTACAGAAACTGTAAGAAGTAAAATACAGCTGCATCCCAACTCATTCTGAAAATGTACTGCTCAAAATATGACAAATATTTTAGAATTTTGAAGGAACTCAAGAGAAGAAATGCAAAAATTGAAAGTTTATGCATTCCTATTAGAAATACACAATTTACTAGGATGAACATCCATAAAACCACAAAATCTATATTCCGAACACAAATCAGTGCTTTAAATTTATTTCTTTGCAGAAACAATATCACTGAAAACAGTATCATTTCAACTCTGACATTTCATAATAGTGGGCAGGAGCTTCCCTCCTTTCGCCTTTAATTTCATAATTCCTTATAATAATAATATATTTATTATTAATTTCATATTCCTTATAATAATAATATTTCCTATAAGTAATAATATTTAACATTTATATAAAATATTTAGTCCAATTTGTCTGTTAATGCTCTAGTGGTCGCAAACTCGATATTTAAACATTTTATGTGAAAATAAATATTAATTTCGTTAATGGCAGAAATTGGACCAGTTGGAGGGAGGGTTTAGTGGGGGATTTTCGAAAATTCTATCTCCGTTACTATACGTCGGATCGAAAAATTGTATAGAACCCATCTTATTGCAAATCAAATTAACTATTAATATTGTTATATACATTTCTTCTTTATTTTGAATATTAACTGAGATATTTGCATTTATATTACGTGTGTGCAAGTAACGGACGAGATGAGATCGGCTAGTCTGTTCCTAGTTGGGTTTCCGGCAAAAGCTAGTTCGGCTGTTTCCGTAACTGCTTGTCTCTCGTGAAATTTCTATATTGTAAAACTTCACGTGGGGAATCTGCTTAGTTTACGCAGCCCCTGCGTGACGGACTTTTTTTTAGTTTTACGACGCCAAAATTCACTGAAATAAAATGGTGCCCTTTAAATGAAGCCTTAAATACCTTATATATATATATATATATATATATATATATAATATAATTTGGAACGGACCTCATGTCCTAGGTAGGACCGTTGGAAAATCGCGTCCCGAGTATCTTCAATAGCTGATTTCCCTTATGGGAAATCTACTAAAAAAAGGGTTACTAACGGGTGCACATAACGGAGAATCTATCAAGTAACTTGTCGTATACCACAGGCTATAACAGATAAAGGAATCATTTTGTGGGGAGGAGGAGAAGGGCACCGGAGGGAGGGGCACAGTTAAATCCAGACTTTACTCATAAGCCTGGGATGCAAATATAAAAAAATAAAAAAAGGACTTCCTGGTAACCTGTTTAAAATGATCAGGCTAACTCTAGCAAAAGAACCGGTTCTAAACTAAGTCTTCTTTCTTTTCTTCCTTGAAATAGATTAATTTAAATATTATGAGGCTGTGCCCGCGGCTTTGACCGGAGATCAAGCAAAATTTCTATTTATAAGAATCTACATATTTTATCTAGTTTTCCTGTTTCCGGCATAACCTATAAAGCAATTCCTGCTTATTAAATCTTGTATCTATGCTTCCTTATAAGAAAGAAATTCAAAAATTTGCGCAAATTCTATATATTTACGTGTGTGTGTGTGTGCGCACGTGTGTGTGTTTGTGTGTGTGTGTTTGTGTGTGTGTGTGTGTGTGTGTGTGTGTGTGTGTGTGTGTGTGTGTGTGTGTGTGTGTGTGTGTGTGTGAGTAGTATGCGAGAGAGAATCAATCTTTTATAATGACTTTTATGATTTTCTGTCTGATATACTCCTTTAATGGTCTAATTCGCATAGCTATATGATGTGTTAATGAATAGGAATCGCTAGAGGGATATCTTAAACACTCATCAACAAATTCATGCTTTAAAGAAAAGTTCAATGGTTATAACTCATTTTTTTTTCTTGGTATTCATTTATATTCCTAAATAAGTGTGTATCTCAACTGCAACCCACCTTCAACGGACACCATATTTAAATAGCTATAACGTTGATAAATGCCGAGTAAACCTTGGAATTTAAGATATTAGAGAATATGGTAAATTTTGAATTTGGGATATAGAAAGTTTTACCTCGGCATATAAGTGTGTCGGTTTCATGGTTCGTATTTCTCTGACCATGACAAGCGGTTGTAACTTCAACCGTGCTATTTGTGGTGTTCAGTCGGACAATCAACCATGACCTGACATAATAAGCACACATAGTCCTAAGCATGTGTGATCCATCATAGTTAATACAGCCCCCACCATTGCGCTGTGTCCACAATCAGCGGGAAATTACAATTAAGTGCATCCATCCACAAAATAGCGGCACGCCTACAATATTTATTAGCATATTTCCCTAAAGGGAAATCAGCTATTAAGGTGTACTCATGACGCGATTTTCGAAAAATTTCTTCAAATGTCCATCGATCCTACCCAGGAGATGACGAAAATGAGGTCCGTTCAAAATTATATATATATATATATATATATATATATATATATATATATATATATGTCTATTAGCGCTCTAGCGGTCACAATTTTAGTTTGATCGTTACCAAACTCGATATTTAAACGTTTCATGCAAAAAGACAGATCAAGTTCGTTAATGGCTGAAATCGGACTAGTGGGAGGAGGGGATTTTCGAAAATTCAAAATATCTCCGTTACCATAGGTCGGATCAAAAAATTGTATAGAACCAATCTTATTGTAAATTACATTTACTATAAATATTGTTCTATACTTTTATTCTCTATCTTGAATATTAACCGAGATATTTGTATTTTTATTAATTGTGGGCCGATAACGGATGACTAGTTTCCCGCCAAATTGTAGTTCGGCCCTTTGCCGTAACTGTTCGGCTCTCGTATGGAGATTTCTCTATTGTATAACTTCCCGTGGGAAATCTGCTTAGTTTACGCAGCCCCTGAGTGACGGACTTTTACCTTCCAGCGGTCATAATTTTTGTTTAGTCGCTCCTAAACTCGATATATAAGCGTTTTATGTTAAACGAAAGGTCAAGTTCGTTAATGGTTGAAATCGGACTTGTGAGAGGAGGGGGGGGGGGTTAGAAGAGAGGAATTTGATGATTCAAAATATCTTCCTTACTATTCGTCGGATCGAAAAATGGTATAGGACAAATCAATATTTTCTGATATTTTACTCTTGTTCTTTTTATATGTCTAAAAAGCCAACCTCGTATTGTATTTTCAAGATATTAATGGAACAATAAAATTAAAACCGTAAGAAAGAAGTTCACGGGCCACGGACTGTTAAGAAATGGATTTCTACCTTTGAATTTGTTCCACTCATACAGTACGTATGACGGAGAATAATGTGAAATACCACTGATAATTAAAGAATTTTGGTTGAAAAAATATTCCCATCTTATAATTTCCCCATCTAATGCAACATTTTCGTGAGTTTTCACATACATGGGGAATTGGCGTGCAGTTGCTTCAAAGAACTAATCTCCAAGTTTAGTAATTAATCAGAAAAGCCACACCGACTTTCAGAGTTAGTTTTTAGTCTAATTGCAGGCTAACTCCGACCATCATGATTTAGATACCGGCTTAGATAGCTTCCTCTGTACGTAATGGGCATGACTCAACTTCTCCGAATAGGTCCTTCATTTTCCCATGAAAGATTTTCCGGACAGATAGAAATGAAAAATTCTGTGATACATTAACCAGATTTATTCTGGGAAAGTGGCGTAATTTCAGCCCATGAAAAGGAGTCATTATGAAACGAGGATACATTTCCTTTCAAGCAACTTGTGCTAATAAAATCTTTCTTCGGTTTGGTTATATCAAGATTTGAGGTCAGTATTTAATGTTTTTTATACTAAACTCTGATCAATAAAAAAAAACCTCAGAAGCCGGAGGGAACTAATTTGGATTCTTCTTTTTCTTTATCGTATAAAAAAAAAGTTATCTAGTGGTTAGTGATTGACAGAAATTATTTAAATTTGTTTTCAACCTTACATATCGTTTCATCATGCTCACGAAATTTTATAATTGACATTTAAACATTTTCATGAACCTATCGATGCCTAATCTATTAAGCATTGATATCAGGGTTATAAAGGTTCAGTGTAACCCAGTCCAAAGTATCCACTTGTCTAGCTATTCCACGTTTTTAAGAAACCACTTCGCCTCCTCCCAAAAATATAATACTAATCAAGAGTAATGCTGCGCGCAATATAGTTGTGGTTGTATATGTAGCTACTGTTTTAATTGTAATTATCACGAAAAATAAGTCAATTCTTTTTTCAAAAATATCTATCAACAAAAAACTTCTCACCCTCGACCTCCCAAAATATAATGGTTATGAATAGAGCAAGCCATTAAGTTCTTATAGTAGGATTGAGTGTAGTGAATCTACCAAATACCTACTTTTCCAGTTTTTTAGCAGATTTCCCTTAAGGGAAATCAGCTATTGAGGTCGTACTCATGACGCGATTTTTGAAAAATTTCCTCAAATTTCCTTCGATCCTCCCCAGGAGATGACGAAAATGAGGTCCGTAAAAAATTATATATATGTTTGTCTGTTAACGCCCTAGGGGTCACAATTTTCGTTTGATCGCTACCAAACTCCATATTTAATCGTTTTATGTGAAAAGACAGATTAAGTTCGTTAATGGCTGAAATCGAACAATTGGGAGGGGGGTTTAGAGGGGGAGAATTTTGAAAATTCAAAATATTTCCGTTACTATACCTCAGATCGAAAAATTGTATAGTGCGAATCTTATTGCAAATTAAATGATTTATGAATATTGTTCCACACGTATGTTCAGTATCATGAATATTAACCGAAATATTTGGATTTTATAGTTTTCCGCTTACTCATGTTATATTATTAATAAGCTGTTATATCATGAACCATTTTATTCCAGGGTTAAATAAGGAATATTGTTTTCATTGAACTTTTACTTCGTAAGATAAATGCAAATACGTTCTGGTTACCACCGCCCCGTCATAAGTTCTTGGACTACTAAAATTTGATTGATTGAGATAAAAATTATTCTGATTCATTATAAATTACCGTACTAGAGAATCACTTTATTGTACAAATTTTTATACAGTTTGTGGGGCTGCTTAATTACATTGAGATGCTGAAGCACACAGCAACTTAGTCAATCCCTAGGACAACAGTAAAACAATACATATTGTATTTAGTCAGCTCAATAACTAAAATATTAACTAAAATAACACAGTCAGGAACCTAAAAGGTGAATGTCACTAGATACAAAATTAGAAACATCATTATTGTACTAACATGATCCGTCGATCTATAATAAGATCACTGGTCAGAGAAAAATTTAAAATATATGGTGGGAAATAATCCCTCAAAGCATAGTAAATAGCTTTCAATAAAATTAATAAGTTCTATTCTGATATATTTGAGTAATTGTGTTTTTTTCTTGTCTAGAATTCCGGTTGGTTCGCCTGTTTGTTAACAATTCAGACGCTTTCCTTTGTCGAGTTATTAACTAGTAACTGAAAGATTTCTCATTACCATTTGTGTTTATTCACTCAATATTTGCGGTGGTGTTACCAGTATGTATATTTATCTATTGTAAACCTTCTCGTGGGAAATCTGCTTAGTTTACGCAGCCCCTGCGTGACGGACCTTTTCTCTAAAACCCTGCATTTCTGCTCACCGCGCCTCCCCACCTTATTAATAATCAGTTTATGAATAAGAAATAGATGCCTACAAATAACTCTCTTTAAAAAGAAAGTCTTTTTCCAGAGATGGTATATTTCCATAGTCCATAGTAGGTTTCCATAATTGATCAGGAGAAAGTCTTTGATTATTCACGTAAAAATATAATTGACTATATACAGAAATAGAAAGAGATATAAAGATTGTATATTCTACTCCATATAAAAAAAATTCAATCGGGCTTCAAAAAATATAATTCAAAAACACTCTTTGTACTCCCCGAATTTTTTTTAAAAATCTGTTCTTTGGAAGTTTATGAATAGTTAATAATTTATTAGAAATAGCTTTCTTCTTTGAAATTAAATCACTGGTTATTAGTTATATACCGTACATGTAAAATAACCATATCCCTGCATTTACTGATTACAGGATAGTAGGTCGGTTTTAAGAGGTATATAGAGGAGAACCTCTCTTTTACATTTATATCGTACCTAACAAACAAATTGATGTTCCTCATAATTATTACTTTTATTTTAATTTCCCTAGAACATAACTTTTAAAATAACAAGGCTAAATCTATATATATCAAGAAAGAGGTTTACTGTAGGCTTAAAATAATCGGTTAATATTTAAGATATAGAAAATAATATAGAACACCATTTAAAGAAAATTACATTTGCAATAAGACTGTTTCTATACATGTTTTCGATTCGACGTATAACGCAGATATTTCGAATTTTCGAAATTCCCCCTTCTAACCCTTTCCAACAATTATCTTTGGTAATAAAAATATTACCCATAATTAACGAACTTGATCATTAGTCTTAACATAAACCGCCTGAATATGGAGTTTGGTAAGGATCAAACAAAACTTGCGACCGCTAGAGCGTTAACAGGCATATATATATATATATAAATATATATATATGTATATATATACATACACACACACACACACACACACACACACACACACACACACACATATATTTATATAATTTTGAATGGACAACATTTTCGGCGTCTCCTGTTTAGGATCGATGAACGTTTGAAGGAACTCCATCAGGTGATTTCCCTTGACTGTACAGTATGTCTAGCGAAACGTTGGATAATATCGTATGACATGGATAGTACCAGAAAACCTGTATAATCATTACATGGGCTCTGGAGATATACGAAAAGATTTTAAAATGTTGCTCTATGCATTGGTCCCTAATTGGATTAAATGTTTTACTCTAAAATATAAGATTTTGGGTTATAAATCTCTGAAATAAACTAAGAAGTGATTAAAAAAATGTATTTATTGCAAAATCATATCTTTGCATTTGATTTACAAAAGTAGGAAATTACTTTTCCAAGAATGGGTGTGAACTCCCTCTTAACAGAGGACCTATTGGGATATGGAAGGAAGGATTAAATTACCGTTAACTGTTATTGCTCAAAGTCCGTTTACAATCTTAGTATCTTCTTAAATCCTCTTTCCGTATTCATTCAGTTCAGGAATCTTCTGTTAGAAAAGTTCCTATTTGATTGTTTATACAAACGAATGATGAAAGGCTTTCTGACGTCAAGTCCTCCTTTTCTCCATGATCCCCACTGAAACTAAAATACATGAATTATGAACCAAATTGACCTCAAACTGTGGGGACAAACGAAAATATCTTAAACTACCAATGAAACGAGATACGTTTAACATAAGTTGCTTTTCTTAATCCCGCTTCGTAATTGGCGGTGGAGCCAGTTTAAATAGGGCACGCTCTATATATAAGACTGTTGTTTTTACACAGCCGTTATAGAATATTATTTGTTGAATTAGTGACAGAGTTGAGAGCTATGAGGAAGAAAATATTGTCGGTCACGAAGCGAGAGAGTGGTATAGATGACAAAGTGCTAATACTACAGAGCCAACCTTGGCAGGAGACACTATAGTTCCTGTTCCCTTGAACTGTCCCATCCTCTTCCAGCTACCTTCCTCTTTACCCCAGCTTCCAATCCGCTCACAGGGTGACAAATAGCCACACCAATAGAAATCAGCCTCTCACCTCTAAGCCTAGCCGTTGTTCAATAGCACTGTAAATATTGTTACTATTCCAGGCCCTGTCAATAGCTATTCAAGATATCAATAGTTCCAAAATATTCCTGTTAATCCTATAGAACAGCCGATCCCTGGAACAGTGACTTTAAATTTTACCGCTTCACACTCATTCTTTATAAACTCAGAAAAATTATCAATGGTCAACTTTCAATTTACGAGCGTTGAAAAATGATTTATTTTAATTTACCAGGCTACAAACAAGAAACTTTCAAAGTAAAAGTAAGTAAACATTAGAGTACAGACTTCTCTCCTTAACTCCTTCAACAAAAGATCACAAAAAATCTATCTAAAAAAACCCAGGACTTTTAATCTTTATTAATTAGTGTATAGTGGATCGATTAGTATGAGTGGGTGTATACTGGTTGGTCGCCGGTGCGGGTTAAGGCGTGGGCACTCCTACTACTACCGTCAGTAAGCTAAAGGAAAAAAGGTCCGTCACGCAGGGGCTGCATGAACTAAGCAGACTTCCCACGTGAAGTTATACAATAGAGAAATCTCCATAAGAGAGCCGAACAGTTACGGAAACGGCCGAACTAGCTTTTGGCGGGAAACTCAGTCGTCCGTTATTGGCCCACATTTAATAAAAATGCAAATATCTCGGTTAATATTCAAGATAGAGAAAAAATGTATAGAACAATATTTATAGTAAATTTAATTTCCAATAAGATTGGTGCTAAACAATGTTTTGATCCGACGTATGGTAATGGAGATATTTCGAATTTTCGAAAATCCCATCTAAACCTCCCCCTCCCACTGGTCCGATTTCAGCCATTAACGAACTTGATCTTTCTTTTTACATAAAACTACTAAATATAATATTGAGTTTGGTAATGATTAAACAATAATTGCGACCGCTAGAGCAGTAATAGACATATATATATATATATATATATATATATATATATATATATATATATATATATTGTCTATAATTTTGAACGGACCTTCTTTTCGTCATCTCCTGGGTAGGATCGATGGACATCGACCGCTAGAGCGGTAATAGGCATATATATATATATATATATATATATATATATATATATATAAATATATATATATATATAAATATATATATATATAAATAAATATATATATATATATATATATATATATATATATATATATATATAATTTTGAACGGACCTTCTTTTCGTCATCTCCTGGGTAGGATCGATGGACATTTGAAGAAATTTTTCGAAAATCACGTCATGAGCACGACCACAATAGCTAATTTCCCTTAAGAGAAATCTGCTCAAACAGATACTGGTTCACTCCCCGTAGAGGGAGAACATTAGTTCAAGAGTTCGCTACCAGAGCGCTCTATTGTCGCAGTGCTTATGGACCAGCGGGAGTCTAAATAGTATATACGTCTGACAGCCCATCGGGATGACTAGCGATTATGCCTCTTTTAGCTTCCATCAACAGGCAGGGTGACAGCTTGTACTGGCCACAGACCCTCCGCCTATAATGGGGCCCTCCAGTCTACTGGAGACAACTCATTCCAGGCCCTCCGTGGATAACGGGGGTTGCACGTCGAGTTGACCTCTCACTACTTAAAACATCTGATCACGAATCCCTCGAGACTCGCTCGGGGACAGCTAAGGATCTCAAACGTCTGTAATGCCAACCGAAAGAAAAGAAGAAGGGGAAGTAAAATTGGTTGGTATTCACTGGAGAATTACCGTACACTTCTTTAACCTTTCACTCGCTAGATTCGATTCCTGTTTATGCATTTCCAGATGAGCCAGGCTACAATATTCAGGAAAATGAGATTTTCAAATAAAATATATAAGGGGAGTTTAAAAGTATGGATGAAAATATAAGACACTTTCAGAGCAAAATGTACGTACGTTAAGGAGCATCATAAGTAGTAAGTCGTACGGAATCCATAATAAAAGTCTGTAAGACAAGAGCAACCTAATATAAGAAACTACATATTTCGTGCAGCCACGCGTATTTTTATGACACAGCAAGCCTTATCTATCTTCTATCTGAGATGCTTAAGCAAATACTAAGGGATAAGCGCTTCTTGTGGAGAAACATAGGATACACATTCAGGAACATTCCAAAAGGATGTGAAGCATTATTTTTAATTCTTTTTATTCTGGACCCAATATTCTTATATATTCTATGGGCAATAAAAACATACTTCTTTCCTCGCAAATTTTATTCACATTTGCCGTATTTGTTTCGAAGCTTACCTACCAGCCCTTCAGGGGCCACTCAGTTCTGAAGTGCTCGTTACCTCTTACATATGTTGAAACGACCCTTCCACATTGCGGAGGTTGTTAATAAAAGAAATATGTTTTTATTGGAGACCCTTGCCATTGAACTATGAAGAATTATTGTTAGTATAATTTCATGAAGTAACTTTTTAGAATTACTGATTCTCTTGTATGAAATATGACAGTTCCAATTGTTGTCCCAAGAACAAGTTTTTAAAAATGAATTGAAATATGTATTCTTAGTCCCAGTGAAGACATTTTATTACAATTCAAGAACATATGTGGATATAAGAAGGATTTATAAAACAAAAAACCATTCGTGATATGGGTGTGTTCTAAACATAAGATTTTTCTACGCTGCACAAATAAATATTTTGACTGATACAAGCATCATATAAAATTGTCGATTCCAGCAAATAGATGGGTATTCGAATTATTTGGGACAAGAAAAAATGCGTTAATAAATGGAATTTCTTAAAGTGCAAGCTCATTAGTAACATCGCTCCCACTTGAGGTTGACGTGATGCCTAACACGACGTCAGGGTGACATCTGCTGACGGGTTGATTTTATTGTTCTGCTGAAAAGTGTGCTTTCAGGTAGATTCAGAGAATTTCCCACTGGAGAAATCGATGATGTATTTATTTCACAATTTTCGAGAATGTATCGTACATACTTAGTAGAGGTCAAAAACGAGGCCCTTCTAGTTGAGTAGTAGTTGCCCTCATGGATTGGTACTATGCGTAATTCCATTTGCAATGTTTTTATTCCTGTATTAGCCTTGTGTTAATTCTCACTGACGCCATTTCATTGGGTCAAGACTGGTGTAACGCTGAATATGTGGTTGAAAGATTGATTTTTATTGTAGTGTTAAACATTTGTATTTGCCTATTACAACAATGAGTATGATTTGCTTTACGGCCTTATTGTGGTTTCCTAATCGTTCCTTTAACCATCAAATCACCTTAGAAAGCAAGGAAAACGGTGTTCAATTATTATTCTTCGAATTATTTTGACCCAATTATATGATTATAGTCATCAAGTGGTGGCAGGGTCAGGTAATAAAATGTCTCGATTTATAATACTCCTTCATTAAAAATCTCATTTGCCACACTCTGGACGATCACATGTAAAATTTAGCAAATAGCTGTCCACTGAAACGAAGTGTTCTGCATTTAGACCCCTAAAGAGGCATTTGGAGCCACAAAATGCCATGAAAGGCAAAAAAGATTATTAATAAAGGACTATCATAAATCGATACACATTATTATCTGCCCCTGCCGCCAAGATATGAGTTCAGTCATTTAACAACTCTCTGAAGCTAAACTATTCTAAAGATGACCGCTTTAGCTTTTTCCCTTCCTAGAATAGACTTGCTGGAAATGTGGTATAGAATAAGTACTTTGTGGTACATACAGTAACAAGTATGTCTATACAAATTATAACTGTGGCAATAAGGAAAAAAGAGCGAGCCGCTTGGTAGAAGGCCATAGATTTGGAATTAAAGTAAGGTATGAAGTAACTGAGCTTGTAGAATTTTGACGAGTGTGTGTGTGTGTTTTAGCAGATTTCCCTTAAGGGAAATCGGGTATTGAGGTCGTACTGATGACGCGATTTTCGAAAACTTTCTTCAAATGTCCATCGATCCTACCCAGGAGATGACGAAAATAAGGTCCGTTCAAAATTATATATATATATATATATATATATATATATATATATATATATATATATATATATATTTGTCTGTTAACGCTCTAGCGGTCGCAATTTTTGTTTGATCGTTACGAAACTCGATATTTAACCGTTTTATGTAAAAAGACAGATCAAGTTCGTTAATGGCTGAAATCGGACCAGAGGGAGGGGAGGTTAGAGGGGGAATTTTCGAAAATTCAAAATATTTCCGTTATTATGCATCGGATCAAAAAATTGTAGAACCAATCTTATTCTTAAATTTACTATGAATATTGTTATATACATTTATTCCCTATCCTGAATAGTAACCGAGATATTTGCAATTTTATGAAGTCTGTGGTCGGGTATAGTTCGGATTAGGTCGGCCATTTCCGTCATTGCTCGGCTCAGTTGGAAGCTTCTTCTAACCTGTCGTTTCTAACCTTACCTTACCTTCGTTACTTTGTGAGATTTATGCAAATACGTTCTGTTCATCCGCCCCCCCCCCTTCTTTAGTTCTTGGACAACTAAAATTTGAGTTATTAAAATATAAATTATTCTTACAATTCAGAAGCCGTTTCAGTTGGGAATTTATTTTAATTAACTGAAAGATTTCTCATTACCGTTTGTATTTAATCACGGTGGTATTGTGTTACCAGTATGCAGATTTCTCTATTGTAAAACTTCACATGGGAAATTTGCTTAGTTTACGCAGCCTGCGTGACGGACTTTTTGTGTATTGTGTGCGTGCGAGTGTGTGTGTGTGTGTGTGTGTGTGTGTGTGTGTGTGTGTGTGTGTGTGTGTGTGTGTGTGTGTTTGTATATGTGTGTGTGCGTGTGTGTGTAATACGAACTTTATATTTCGACAAGAAACCATTTTACATCCAACCCGTCAACGACGTGTGACAAATCTGGTGTTTGTGTCTATTCTTCCTTTTCAAAATTCTCTCCAACAGGACACCAGTGGGACAGGAATGGAGAGTATGTTAAAGTTGTTGTCTGCATACTACTACCTATGTTTATGCTGGTCATAAGAACGCCTCTCTAGCAATTCTGGCCTCCACTCTTCCTTATGCATTTATTGCTGGACGTCAGTGGGAAATCAGTAAACGCCCCTGAAAACCTCCTCCGTCGTCCCTTCTTCCTTACTCTAGAAATCAGGATTCCTTTTCAGGGTAACAATGCGATGCAACTACGTAAATGACTGCTTATAAGGGTCAAAAACAGATAATTGTATTTTACCAGAATAGATCCGCCATTATGCACTGACTGTAGATTGTGTTAGATTAAAACTGGAAACAAACAGTCCGTCCCCAGGGGCTGCGTTAAATAAGCAAATTTCCCACGTGCCTCACGTATTTGCATTTATCTCAAAACGAGTTCAATGAGAACAATATTTGTTATTTAGGCTTCAAATAAAGTGCTTCATAATATAACAGCATATTGTTAGTAAGACATATTAGGAGTTCGGGTTCACTGACGACAGGAAACTACAAAATGCAAATATCTCGGTTAGTAATCAAGATAATGAAAAAATGCTCATAACACCATTTATAGAACATTTGCAATGAGATTGGTCCTATATAAGTTTTCTATCCGAGGAATAATAACGAAGATATTAAATATTTTCAAAATTCTGTTCATCTAACCCCCCCCTCCCACTCGTCAGATTTCAACCGTTAACAAACTTGATCTTTAGTTTTACATAAAACATTTAAATAGTTTGATAACGATATATATATATATATATATATATATATATATATATATATATATATATATATATATGTGTGTGTGTACACATATAAATCTGCTAAAACCTAAAATCCCTCCCTGTAAAATGCTGGCATTACTGTAAGTAATTTCCGCTGAGATTTACTATTACGAATATAATTTACGTACAAAACTTAAAATATATGTGCTCGGATTGATCTTTGACAGGAAATATGTCCATTATAGATGATATGTAATTGTAATAAATGCTACTCATGATTATGGTTTGAATTATTCAAAAACGGTGAGTCAACAAGTGTAGAGGGATAGGTTAGGAACACATTTTAATTTATTCTTTAAAACTAAAATTTCTATTCTATTAGTCTCCAAATGTTGGCATTTATGTTTGGCTATTTCGGAAAAACAATACGTCGTGGAGGGTAGTGTAATTGTACACATTGAAGTCTTGCTATAAAAATACCATCATTAGTCAGTTAACAAAAATTTTCAGGGCATCGCCGGGTACCTTAGCTAGTATATATATATATATATATATATATATATATATATATATCGTTTAACGGTCTAGTGGGTGTAATTTTTGTTTGATCGTTACCAACCTCGATATTTAATCGTTTTATGTATAAAGAAATATGAAGTTCGTTAATGGCTGAAATTAGTGGGAGGAGGTTTAGCTAGTGTATATATAACATATACGGCCTCGGTAAATACAGTGACGCTAAAGCTCTTTGGCCGGACCCCGCACTCATTAGTAACCCTCGAGCGACAGTGGTATCAGCCTATTGACAGCTCATTAATCATACTACTTGTCATATTGCAGATCTCAATCAGTGAGTCACTCCTTCAATAAGGGGCCAAGGAAGGATAAGCCGTGTGAATGAATTGATGATCCTGCCTTCCTGGGCTCCAAAGAGATGATTCAGGTGTCGGGACGGGGTCAAGAATACCTGAGCGCCGATCCCTCCCGGCGTCACGTTACCCCATCTCTCAGCTACTGTCCGTCCATTCACCCACTCTGCCTATGTCGGCATTGCCACTCCATCAAGGTTATTCAAACGCCTCTTCAAGGCCCATTTCCAGCCCGACAACCTATTAACGGATTCAATATAAAAGCCCGTCACGCAGGGGTGTACAAACTAAGCAGATTTCCCTCGTAAAGTTTAACAATAGATAAATCTACATACTGGTAACACAATACCGCCGTGAATATTAAGTGAATAAGTACCTCGGAAAGCGGATAAAAACGGAAGCGTCGGAAATGAAAACAAACAGGTCTGCCAACCTCTCGCCGGAAAGAAAAACAATTACTGAAATATATCAGAATATAACTATTAATTCCATTGGAATCTACTGTAATTTATAATGAATCTGAATAATTTTTATCTGAATCAATCAAATTTTAGTATTCCAAAAACTTAAGGTGCGGGAAGGGGTCACCAGAACATATTTGCATGTGTCTTGCATCTCGTATAATGAAGGTCTCTTAAAAACAATATTTGGTATTTAAGCTTCGGATAATGTGGTTTATTATATAACAGAGTATGCTTTATGTAACATGAGTAGGAGTCGGGATATGCTGAAAGCTGAAAAGTGAAGAATGCGGTTAACATTCAAGATAGAGAATAAGTATATAAACAATATTTATCGTAAAAATATTTTACAAAGGTTGGTTATACACAACTTTTCGATCAGACGTATAGTCAAGGTGATATTTCGAAAAAAAAACCCTGTCCCACTAATTTCAGCCATTAACGAGCATGATCTTTCTTTCTACATAAAACGATTAAATGTCGAGTTTGGTAACAATCAAACAAAAATTACGAGCTATAAAATTAAACGACTTATATATCTATATGTTCAATATTGAACGGAAATCATTTTAGTCATCTCCTGGGTAGGATCGATGGACATTTGAAAAAAACTTTCGAAAAGCGTGATGAATACGACCTCAATAGCTGATTTCTCTTAAGGGAAATCGGCTAAAGAAGGTCCGCAACGAAGTGGCTACGTAAACTAAGCAGATTTCCCACGTGCTGGAATTACATAGTAGAAATGTTATCTTACAATATATTCTCTATTACTAAGTCGAAATTCAATGAGTAGTAGTGGGAGTATATTCTAGGCGGAAAACGAAAAAGAAAATACTAATAACTCATTTATTAATTCAGTTAGTTAATCTGTTAATATTCTACTTAGAGAAAACTTGTATATAACGTTATTTATAAGATACTAATTTTACAAAAGGATTTTTGATATACAATGTTTCGTTCCGATGTATAATAACGAAGATATATTATCTTCCCCCCCCCCCATTCTAACCCCCCTCCACTTCCAGATATTGGATTTCAGACATTAACAAACTTGATCTTTAGCTTTACATAATACATTTAAATATCGATTTTGGTAACGACAGAACAAAAATTGCGACCAGCGTTAACATTTATATATATATATATATATATATATATATATATATATATATATATATATATATATATATATATAGTTTTGAACGGATCTCATTTTCATCATCTCCTAGGTAGGATTAGTGGACATTTGTAGAATTGTTTCGAAAATCTTCGAAAATCCCTTATGAGTACAACCTCAATAGCTGGTTTCCCTTAAGGGAAGTCTTTAGCGGGTTTACTATGGCATCAATACCAAAGATTCCCCAACTATTAGGGCTGAATTAAGTAGAAAAGAAGCCCTAGGCTACCCCTCTCAACTCCCATTTTCAAGTTTGTAAATTATATGGAAGATAATAAATTCTTCATTAGTGATATATATTTCAATATGTTAAATCAAACCGATTGTAATTGGTGCTAGCCTTGTTAAAAAATGTGGCACAGTTAATAAATAAAAACATTCGAGAACACTTATTTGAACATTTATTCTCAGCATCATATATAGTACACGTAGCAATAACTAATCAATCATAACACTCAACATTTGCAAAGAAACAAAATTTACATAATGAAAATCTTTCACTACGAAAATAAAATATGCATAGAAAGTGTACTTACATTCGGTCCAGTGTTTTAGAGTTCACTGTTTTTAGAAAAGTGAAATTTTAATTATGCTAACGATTTGAATGTAGCCCCTCTTGGTTTTGTGGACCTAGGCTGATGCCTATAGGAAATTCCGGGATTGTACGTAATAATGTTGAAAGGTCTACAGCGAACCAGACACACTTGCTCAGTCTAGTACAATTAGTAAGAAAAAAAAACCTCAAGTATTTATGAAAAAAACAAACATTGCTGCAATTAAACTGTTAAACAGTGACTTGCTGATCCAGACTCACTTGACAGTGTCGTGATCCACTCTGTATTTGTGTGCGCGTGCGTGTGAATATTCTGTCTTACTACAACTAAAATAGAAATCGCGCAAAAAAGTTTATTACAAATAAATGTCTCATATCACCTTAGCCTTGGCAGTATTTCCTCCCCCTCCCCCTCTACTGCATGAATATCGGCACATGTCCTACTGATTGCGTACGGTACCTTGGACTACTTAGGGGCTCGATGATTTAAATGTAATGCCACGCCAAAGGTGGCTTTCAGCGTGGCAAAAGCACATAAGTATCCACTAAAGACAAATTAAGGAATAAAAAAAGTCCGTCACGCAGGGGCTGCGTAAACAAGCAGATTTCCCAAGTATTTGCTTTTATCTCAAAACGAAAAAGTTCAATTAGAACCAAATTTGGTATTTATGCTTCAAAGAAAGTGCTTCATAATAGCTTATTGTTAATAAGACATGAGTAGAAGTGGGGGTTCACTGAGGGCCGAAAACTAAAAAATGCAAATATCTCAGTTACTATTGATGTTAGAGAATAAATGTATATAGCAACATTTATAGAACATTACAATAGCAATAACATTGGTTCCATACAACTTTTCGATCCGACGCATAATAACGGAGATATAAAGAATTTTTGAAATTTTAAATTGTATATATATATATATATATATATATATATATATATATATATATATATATATATAAACACACACACACACACACACACACACACACACAAACACACACACACACACAATTTAAAACGGACCTCGTTTCCGTCATCTGATAGGTAGGATCGATGGGCAGTTGAAAATGGCGTCATGAGTAGGACCTCAATAGTTGATGATTGAAGGAAAATAAGAGCACTTTCACCAACCTTCACTTAAAATTTAAGGAAATCGAGATTGGTGGATATCAATTAATTGTAAAATAATCTAAGAACATCGATAGTGATGATGGCTACAGATTAAGCAAATGATGGAAGATGGAGCCGCCAAGGAACAAGAAACGGTTGTAGTAAAAGAAGTCTTCGCTCAAGACTGGACTAGGTAGCCATATACTGAAATGATGAGTTGGAAGTGTGTTCAGTGAAACGTCGAAAACGAATTTAGACACAGCTCTACTCGAACACCGTCGAATTAATAATTTAACCGCCGAGTTTTATTTTTAAACGTTTAAAATTGTAGCCTTCTAATTTTTTATTATTAAATGTGGTAGGACGTTTTTTGAGCTCGCAGGTTTGATGTGATAAATGTGTTTATATTTCAGCCATTCTGTTTCCTCCAAGGTTTCTGCTATGAATTATAGAATTTCTGTAATAAAGGTGTTTATTGAAGTTTCAGTATTTTAGACGCAGATCTTCAATAACAAAGTTAAGCATGGCCTGACATGATCGCTCCATTCGTGTAACTATTCGAACATGCCTGAATTAATAATTCCATCGAAATGCTACTAGGCAATAGAATTGAGAAATAGTAGACTCAGATTAAAAGGGTAACTTTGCAAAGCAGCAAATCGGGTATAGGGCAGCCCATTTATCATCCTATAACGTTTACCATGAGATAAATGTTATATGTGCTGTAATAAAATGGAGTTTAGTCAGATAGTTTTGTCATATAATAAGAAATCTATTTATTTTTTGAATATAGAACATGCGTCTAGACATATGCCAGAGACTGTAGACATTTGCACGTGAATGGGGTCAGAATTAAAAGAGAATTGAAGACGTTGGAAGGTATCCAAGTAACAGGTAAGTCCTTGGCGAACCTATCGAGAAAGCCAGAGCTGGATAGACAGTCCGAGGCCGGCAAGAATGCAGTAGGACGAGATGGGAGAGAATGGGGGGGCGACTAGAGGGGGCAGCCAACCAGCTCCATTATAAAGAATCAGCAAGCCGACAGGAGCATTAGAGGGATGCTTTTCGAAGAACGGCCACCATTCACTAGAATTTCTATCTGCTTGAGTCCGAGGAAATGGCTGGTAAATAAGCGTGCGAAACATTGTTATAAATATCCTTGAAGCATGATCTACTATAAAAAAGAGCTCTAGAAAGGATTTGGAGGTTGACTGTTCTCGACCGTGTGGTGAGTCCTTGAATGTAGACGAGAGTGATGCAATAGATGTCAGAATGATTGAAGCAAAGTCCAGTTTTAGGAGTAAAACAGTTTAGAAAGGCGAGTCGAGATACATAGTAAAGAGTATTAAAATGGATTAATAATGGTGCAAGTAAATTTCATAAAAATAATTGATTTTTAGAATTTATTATACGGTTTTCTTCACAAAGATTTGATGTAACTGAGTGAATGTGTGCCAATTTCCTTTACTTCATTATTATAAAGTCCCATAAAATATTTCGGTAATTGTATTCTTATTTCAATTTATTTTTATTAGTTTTCATGACACTTTATTGTAACTGCAGCAGTGTGCAATCATTTATTTTACACATGTCTATTCTAATACGCATATATTTAGGCACAATGTGTGACACTAATCTAATAGACTTACTTTGGAGGACGGGAATTACTGACACAAATTTCGTTGAATATCTTGAAATTTATTTAGTCGTGACTTTTTTTTAAAATGATCTTTGTTATAACCACAATGTATACATTTTTATTATTTTATTTATTTACGTCCACTTTTTCCTACTATGGATAATTGGGACGGGTTATCTACAGCTTACCACCCTTTTCTAGCCAGGGTGGGATTAAGGATTTTATTTAATGAGTCCGCCACTAAATAGATTCCTATTGCTCAGGCGGGAATCGAAATCGCCACTCTACGTTTACCATATAAGATTAAGACCAACCCCTTTAATTCGCACGACCAACCTGAGCCCCAACAATTTTTTTTTTTAATTAGAATGGATTCTCTACATGTATAAATTAGATAAGCCATCGCACGGAAATAAAATAATTTAAATAAAATATCTATTAACGATTAAAATACTATTTAATTATAGTATTTGGTGTGAAGGCTTATCTCCGTGGAGAATGGGCGTTTTCTAGGGCCGTCTTCCTGCTTGCACGCTACGTAGCCCTAGTCCATTAAAGACTGTAGTGTTGATAAAGTAAATAAATAAAAGCTAAATATGAATTGAGCTATTAAGAGGAATTTATTATTATCTTAAACGTCTTGTGTATTATATATATATATATATATAATTGTAAAGTCTGTCTGTACATAGATATTATTTTCAAAATTGTACAATACTTATTCGTTTCACAAGCCACGACATCTGCAATTTGTTGCTTTGGTGTCTGTTTGTTTGTTACCTTTTCACGCATAAACGGCTGAACCGAATTTTATGAAACTTGGTACGTATATCACTATTTAACCCAACTTAGACTATAGGCTATACTAATATTCTCTGAGACGAACAGAAGTGGGGTTTATAAGGGAGGCAAGAATATAAAATTAACGATTTTTCGTTTCCTTTTGTTTTTTTTTTGAAAACGTGTACATAACCAACCTTGTTTAGTTTGTTATTAAGAGTAACATTAGTTATAAGCACTTTTGTCGTATACCGAAGTAAAGACGAGATATAAGCTAAGAATTAAAGCGGGAGTCAAAAATTGATTGGGCACCGACGCTTGTTGGCGGGAAAGGGGTCGTATACCTTTATAATATAAGCACACATAACAGAGAATGTGAAACATTCTATGAAACATTATGAATACTAACTTTCTTCGTCGGGCAAACATTAGCATATTTAAAAAATGCTCATTAAATACATAAAATAGATATATTTTATATGTTTGGGAGTGCTTTTAGGAATAGGAATTGTGATTAGTACTTAATTTATAACAAATAAATGCTATCCACTAATATTATATTTGTGACCAATAATGTTTTGAACAACGAATTGGGATTAATACCTCAGTAATGGTTCTTAATAACTATGAATGAATGCAATCCATGATTATGATTAATTTTGTCATTATGATTATGAGTTCAGACGGGTTGATCAGGAAATTTTTTTTTTCTTTTTAATCTTTAGAGCTAAAAAAATCTATAATTTCGCTTTAGTTGCCAAATATTCAGGTATATGACCTAAACACGAAGAAGGGGAATGTAAAAATATTGAGCACATAAAATCCTTGCCAATAAAAGAAATACCGTCATCATTCTACCTTTATGATTTCCCTAGCGAAGCCGGGTATCGTAGCTAGTCATTATGAACATCAGTAAGTTATTCGTGACTTTAAACAAACGACTTTCCAGCACTCCCCCGATTTTTAGCAGATTTCCCTTGAGGGAAATCAGCATTTAGGTCGTACTCATGACGCGATTTTTGAAAAATTTCCTCAAATGTCAATCGATTCTACCCAGGAGATGACGAAAATGAGGTCCGTTCAAAACTATGTATATATATATGTCTGTTAACACTCTAGCGGTCGCAAATTTTGGCTTGATCGTTAACAAACTCTATAATTAAACGTTTTATCTAAAAATAAAGGTCAAGTTCGTTAATGGCTCAAATGGGACCAGTGAGAGAGGGGTTTAGAGGGGGGATTTTCGAAATATCTCCGTTACTATACGTCGGATTGAAAACTTGTATAGAACTAATCTTATAGCTAATTAAATTTACTATAAATATTGTTATATACATTTATTCTCTATCTTGAATATTAACCGAGATATTTGCATTTTATTGAGCGTAACGGACATGATGAGATCGGCTAACTTCGGTTGCAGTGGTGAGTTTCCGGCTAGCTTGTTCGGCCGTTTCAGTAACTGTTCGGTTCTCGTGAAATTTCTCTATTCTAAAACTTCACGTGGGAAATCTGCTTAGTTTACAAAGACCCTGCGTGACGGACTTTTTTAATTTAGCCACAATTGCCAGGTCGAGTGGAAGGCGAAAGAGAATAAAAGAGTGAGTCCTGGCCGGTCAGACAATGGATACTGCTGTCACAATGGGGAGGAGGATGGGAGGCGCCTCTAGACAGCTGTCCACCTACAACACCCCTCGCTCCATCTCAGCTCGTACTCTTACTCTTATCTAGAGAAATCAAATCAAACACGCTCAACTGGACTTCAAGTAATAGAATCACTCTAGAAGAGTAGAAATTGTACTTACACGTCTACGCACAGGACACACTAGAATGAGCAGACAAGATGAACCTATATGTCGCTACTGCAACAGAACTCTGACTGTAAAACACATACTAACTGACCGTACACAAATAAAAACGTGCCCATAGCCCACAAATGTATGCGAACTACTGGCCTACAGTAGCCAATTTATAGATGATGTTTTTAAGTATTTAAGAAATATTGGATTATTTGATGAAATATAAAAGCTATTATTTACGATTATGAAAGTTGTATATAGCAAGCACTGTACGTGGAATATAAGTTTTGCCTCCTCCCAGTTTAACTATTTCTTTTAGTTTTTCTTTTAATATTTTTATTTATTTTTTTTGTTTTATTTTTATTTTTACTTTGTTTCCCTCATGTTGTAAATATACTAACAATTTATGTTTAGTTTTGTCCATTCCATTTATTTAGTACATTTGTAAAATTTAGCTGTGTAAAAATTTTAATATTTATTTAATTTTGTAAAACAATACTCAAGCATGTTAAAAGATGAATCGCCATTGTAGCGGCATCTTAAATAAATAAATAATAATTAGTCTTACACTAATCCAGGATGCTGCAAACTGGTGTAGATCTAGGCCTGAATTTTGAACATCTAGGAAATGTATAAAGCGAGAGGAGTAAATAGCACTTGATAACATTTGCTTTTCTATCAATATTTAATATGAAAAATATTTAATGAACGTCCGTCACAAAGGGGCTGCGTAAACAAAGCACATTTCCCACGTGAAGAGTTACAGTAGATAAATCTACATACTGGCAACAACACCGCGAATATTAAGTGAATAAATACAAACGATAATGAAAAATCTTTTTACAAGATAATAATTTCTAGAACGGTCTGCCAACCTCTCAGAGCTGAATAGATAGATAGAAATATTTTAGACCCGGAAGGAAAAAAATAAAATAATGAAATATATCTGCATATAACGTATAAATTTTATTGAAAACTATCTATGTATCTAGTGTTGTAATTTTTAATGAATCAGAATAATTTTTATCTCAATCACTTAAATTTTAGTAATTCAAGAACAAAAGAAGAGAGGGGATGAACAGAACGTATTTGCATACATATATATATATATATATATATATATATATATATATATATATAATATACACACACATATATAAAACCATTAAGCGAAAACGTATAATAATTTCGGTTTAATTACAAAATGGTATTTTATTACTACTCCCGACTTGAACCCATTTGATCAATTCAATTTATACTATTCTTATAATTAATACTAACGCAATTCATTTAATGTGATTATAAATTTAAAATTCACTCTTAATAAATTTGATGGAAGAAAATATGTGTCGAATTTGAATAACTTGTTTCAATAATTATTTAAAATTACATACTTTACATATATATATATATAAATATATATATATATATATATATATATATATATATATATATAAGCTCAACCGAAAAGAAAAAACCGGACACTTAGATTTAGTCTTATAATTTTGTTAAATACTTAATATATATGTATATTAATCTTTTTAATTAAAATAATTGGTTAATCTATAGGTTATTTAAACAAAATCTGCCAAAAGTGAAAAATTTTTATTGATTATTTACAAAAAAATACAAAATATAAAAAAAAGATAAATTAACACATTTAAAAAAAAAATTATTCTTTATTTTTATTACAGTGAATGGTAGACTTCGCTACCCCAAGCGTTTCAATGTAACGTAAGTTCCGGCCTTCCATCTAAGTTGGAAAGACCCATTATTCTGGACCGAAATAAAAATAAAACATTAATTAAAGAAAATGCTTGGTTAATAATTAAAGATGTTTAAATGTGCGAAAAACTACTTACAGTTTAGAATAGATCAACTTCACGACAAATAAATCTAATCTGAGTTTTATCTAATTGTTTACTAATCCTGAAGGGATTAGTTCAATGGACATAGACTCTACATTCTCTGTAATAACTAGAATACCCACATAAAGAAACACATTGCTGAAAATTAGCTTTTAATACGACAAATATGAAGTGTCAGGTTTTTTTGCGGTTGAGTGTGTATATATATATATATATATATATATATATATATATATATATATATATATATGTAAAGTATGTAATTTGTTATAATGACCATTCAAAAACGATGAATAGCATTGTTAATTTAATTTTGAAGGTTATATAAATCAAAGTCTTCACTCCTTGATAGTTCATATATAGAGTTATTAAAAGAATGAAGCCAGGCAATGGAACTGTTACAATGGAATTACTTGGTCGTTGAAAAGATAGATGCCCTTGAGGCTTCCACTTAAGTCTTTGAGCCCGACGTGGCCTGCCATCATCTGCAATTAATACCCCCCGACTGCATCTCAAACAAAGAAACCATTCTAAGAAAATAATACTAGATGCTGTTCCTTATTACCCACTCACCCATTTTCGAAAATTCATTTCCACTTATTCGACTGACGTCATATACCATTTAGGAAATAATATAATTTTTAAGAAACAGTATAAATTTTCGCCTAAAAACGAGGGGGGCGGAGCAACAAATTCTATCATGAGTAACACATTCACACGCACCCCACAAGGTTTAATAAATAAATTACATTTCAAAGTCGATTTACTAGCATCCATATTAATTGTATCTATGGGAAATTACAAAAAGCCTGTCACGCAGGGGATGCGTAAACTAAGCAGATTTTCCGCGTGAAGTTTAACAATAGATAAATCTACATGCCGGTAACACAACACCACCATGAATAGTAAGTGAATTAATACAAACGATAATAAGAAACCTCCCGATGGAAAGCATCTGAAATGTAAACATACAGTTCGGCCAAAATTCATATTTTTATCTCATTAATCAAAAATTTTAGTAGTCGAAAAACTTAAGAGGGGGGGGGGTGTTACCAGAACATATTTGCGTGCATCTCGTATAATAAATGTCTCTTGAAGACAATATTTGGTATTAAAACTTCAAATGATGTGGTTTATTACATAACCGAGTATTGTTTATGTAACATGAGTAGCTGAAAGCTGAAAACTGAAAAATGCAAATATTTCGGTTAATATTCAAGGTAGGGAATAAATGTATATAACAATATTTATAGGACATTTAATTTGCGATAAGATTGACTCTATTCATTTTTTCGATCCGACGAATAGTAACGGAGATATTTCGAATTTTCAAAATTCTCCCCCTCTAAACACCCCTTCCCCTGGTCCGATTTCAGCCGTTAACGAACTTGATCATTCTTTTTGTATAAAACGATTATATATAGAGTTTGGTAACGAAAAGACACAAATTGCGACCGCTAGAGCGGTAACAGACAAATATATAGATATATACAGTTTTGAACGGACCTCATTTTCGTCATCTCCTTGGTAGGATCGATGGACAGTTGAAGAAAAATTTCAAAAATCGCGTCATGCGGTCGACCTCAATAGCTGATTTCCCTTAAGAGAAATCTGCTAAAACGATATCAATTAAATATCAAGTTTGGTAATAATCGAACAAAAATTGCGACCGCTAGAAAGTAACAGACATATATATCTTGAAATTTTGAAAATAAAAATCAATGTACAGACAGAGGTTATAATTACAAATATATATATATATATATATATATATATATAATTTTGATCGGACCTCATTTTCGTCATCTCCCGGATAGGATCGATGTACATTTGAAGAATGTTTTCCAAAATCGCGTCATGAGCAAGACCTCAATAGTTGATTTTCCTTAAGGGAAATCTGCCAACACTCTCGGACATTCGAGAAATCCCGTGTGAGGTCCAGACGAAAGCATGTTAATAACATAGGAAAGGCCAAGGAGTCAATGAGCACGTCATATAATCAGCTGTCTTCCAAATATATAAGGCGAGGAGCAGTTGCCCTCGTTGCTCACTGCGAGCCACGCTCCCGTCTCCTTTACTTCACCTCCAGCCAATATTCTGCTCTGCTATAATCTTGTGGGAAAAGTTCACTAAAGTCTTTTGATCGAATGAGCCTTATTTTGTAATGATGACTTGTCTTCTTTACAGACAGACAGTTGTATTCTCGAGTTGCAGTAAGCATATTAAAGTTTAAATTATTACCTCCGGGAAATGCTATTGATTCCATTTAATTCTTCTGAAATACCATTTCTGTTCACAGTTCCCCCTTTCACTACTATAGCAATCTTTATATAATGGCGTCATGGTCTAACAATCATTGTTTTGTTGACCCGGACGTATTTATGGATTCGATGTTAGGAAATAACATTGAATTTTTAGTGGTGGATATGGGTTTTTAATATAGGAAAGATGCAGATGCATTTCATTATTTTCAAAATTATATAGGCTTCCTGCCTGTACTATAACAGGCACGCTTCTACAAACTTAATGTAAAAAAAAAATTGTTTATTTCATTGGGAACTAACAAATTTTTTCTGAGTCAAGCGTATCCAAATATTCTTAGCTGCTTAGAAAATTCTAAGCACACGTTTATCTCATAAGCATTGGAGCTTTGTTAACCCCATCCGTTGCTTATAATCCCAACCTAACGAATGCTGTCTGTAAATCATATATGTTCCGTTCAGAACACTGCCACATATTATTAAATATACCATATTTCGAGAGAGGATTAGCATTCGGGTAATGTATATTGTTTCTGTTAAAATCTAATAAAGCAAGAGGGTTGCCCTTGACGTAAATGCTTTTCGTACAGAGCAAATGATGGATGCCTTCTGAGAAAGTGAATAATCCTATTTCTGGAATTTTTTTTTTTCACTTTCCATCCAACAATTTAGATTATGGGAAACCAGAAATATAATTCTTACCAGTTTACAACGCAGTGGTGTGTAGCACTGACGGATTAATTCTTACCCTTATCTTCGAGTGCTCAGTCGAGCTTCTCGTTTTACTAGCACTCCAATAGATAGCTTATTTTTCAATTCTGTGAGGTAGTTTGAATTTGTCCATTGATTTGAAATAAAAATCTCAGGTTCATTTGCCCATGAAAGTTTTCTTCCAAAACTCCTGCCCACCCCTTTCCACTCATACCTACCCTAGCCCACTCCTCATCTAAGACGGGACCTACGTTCCGATAGTATCTTAATGCCCTCCCTTTCTAGCAATATTGGTATGTAATGTAGTTATTATTTTTATTAGTTGTTTCTGTCGTTGTTATATTTTTTCAGTTTTTCGTTTCATTTCAAATTTTTGCACATAATTTCAAAATGTTTTTCTTCTCTTCTTATGTAACTGTATTTCTTCTTTTTTAAAAAAAGGTACAGATTCTCTAATTCCACAAATGTCTTCGTTTATCTCGGACCTGAAGAAGGATACCAATGGTCTCTGAACAAAAATATTCTCATATTTTAACTGATTTAGAACTCCTTTGCCAATTCACAACTATTCTCTACGTAATTTAAGTTACATTTAGTGTGGAGTCGCATTCTACTTGGAGTTGAATAGGCAACCCAATGGCGATCCTCTAAGACCTGGCTTGTTTTGAGCTATGTTTCAAGAAGTGATCCACGTGTATTGAAGAAATCGAACCAGAGAGAAGGGTGATTTTCGAAAATTCGAAATATCGCCGTTACTATACATCGGATCAAAAAATAATATAAAATAAATCTTATTGAAAATTACATTTACTATAAATATTGTTATATACGTTTATTCTCTATCTTGAATATTAGCCGAAATATTTGCATTTTTCAGCCTTCAGCAAACTCCCAGTCCTACTCGTGCCACTTAAACAATACTCTGTTATATAACTTTTACTTTTCTTCTTGGACTTCTGAAATTTGAGTGCTTAAGATAAGAATTATTTTGATTCATTATAAAGTACAGTACTAGATATAGTAAACAGTTTTCAATAAAATTAATATGTTTATTCTGATATTTTTCAGTAATTGTTTTTCTTTCCAGTGAAGAATATTTCCGTCTATCTATTCAGCTCTCCGAGGTTGCCAGACCTGTTTGTTTACAATTCAGACGCTTTCCGTTAGGAGGTTATTACAATTGACTGAAAAATTTCTCATTACCGCTTGTTTGTTTGTTTATTATTATTTACGTCTTTTTTTATGGTACTATGGCTAATCGGGACGGATTTTCTGCAGGTTACCACCCTTTTCTAGCCAGGGTGGGCCTAAGGAGTTTATTTAGTGAGTCCGTCGCTAAATAAATTTCTACTGCCCAGGGCGGGAATCGAACCCGCCACTCTAGGTCTACCACGCGAGATTAAGACCAACGCCTTAGCTCACATGGCCAACCTGAGCCCCTCATTACCGCTTGTATGTATTCACTTAATATTCACGATGGTGTTAATTGTAGTAATAGCCCTAGTAGTATAAGTTAGGTTAGTTAGGTTAATTTTAGATTAGTCGTATTCATGTAGTGTAGCTTAGGTTTATTTTTGGTTAGATATGATAGTTTGAGCGCCCCTTACCCCCTTTACAAAATTTTACCGGCTACCTTAGGCTAATTTACTGGCTGTAGCGGCCATCTTTCTTCTTTTCTTCTTATCTCCTCACCATCTATCCCTTTCCTTTCTTCTTTCGTTTTCTTCCCATACTTCACAACCCACCCGGTATCACCAGCTACCGGGTAACCCACCCTCAGTGTTCCATTACACCCCATCACAAATACCCCCTCCCTTATAATGGAACTATAGTTCAGTAGAAGGGGAACTATCATTTCTTACCCCGTATAGGTCAACCTACCTTAACACCAACAGAAATGTGAAGCTGATGGTGTTAAGTGTTGCCAGTATGTAGATTTATCTATTGTAAAACTTCACGTGAAAAATTTGCTTGTTTAAGCAGCCCCTGAGTGACGGACTTTTCTGGGTAAGTCACTCGGGTACGTCCTCGTTTTTAAGAGTCACCCCTGAGCAGCGGTTGATGAACAAGACAACGCGTCCAGCCATGTCAGATGTGGGGCTAATGTTAAGACTGCAGGGACGAAAGCATAAACAATTGGTCGTCATCTGTGTGGCTGAAAGCGGGACTAACCTTGGGGATATGAGGTGGGTTGAAGAGAGGATGTGTACGGGAGAGAGAGCGAGCCCCTGACGAGCCCCCGTGAAAGGGGAGAGGGTGGGTGATAGAAAGCCAGGGGGTGGGGTGGGGACGGATAGACAGACCTGGCGCATGGTGGGAGAGCCGAGCAGGCAGTATTCCTCGACCGACACTGCCTCTACCTGCCCATCGGCTCCAGCTTCTCCATGTCTCGCCCGCATTTCGCCCTCGCCTCTCGCTCTCTGTGAGTACCAACGCTCTCCCTTCTCCCTCACTCCTCTTCATTATACTCCCCTCTTTCTTATTCGGCTAGCTTTATAACCTCAACACCCACCACTTGGATACTCTTTAATAAAATACCCTTTCATTAGTTAAAGTGGGGCAGTAGTGTTCTCATGAGTCATTATCACATTCTGACAGATACTCATTTACCTAAATTGAAGTGCTCTTATCTGTCTTGTTTGTTATTTACATTATTTTTAGACTATTGTAGTAAACCCGGCTATCCGAACTGATTGAGACCACTGGTCATTCGGATACCCGAGTAAAAGTTACTTTGAACTATCTATATGGTTTAGCGTGCGTTAAATGGTAAAATAAAGTGACCTGGTAAAAAAATAATTGTAGCTACCGGTTTACTATGCAGCTTCCAAAGACTAAACTTAACATAAGCCGACATTTGGTGAAATGTCAACATATATTGAATAAACCCTTAGAACACGTGGTATATAAACCGCGTACTGTTACAAATAGCTAAAAAAAAACTGATATAATTATTTTGTTTTAATTATTTGAACTAACCACCATTGATTCAATAAATTGTCCCAGTTTTTATACTGTCCTTACTTTAGGCCTTGAAAAGGAGAATAAATTTTGAAACCTCGATAAACAGCTGTGTGATTTTCTTTGGAAATATTTAAGTAGACCGGTAAACAGCCAATTAGTCCGAGTTTAGTAGAAAACGATTTCTAACAAAACAACCACATAAGAAATTTTATATAATTGATGAGTAGTTTCCATTAGTGCGTCAAATTTAAACAAAGGAGGACGCTATTGTAAAAACAAATTGTAGGCTTTACAAACAACATCTTCAGTCAAAACTACTTTAACCTTATAGTACTATAAACCACCCTCTGAATTATTAGAGCAGATTAGCATTATTATTAGAAACATAGTCTAATTTTCTTCAATTTTTTAAAATATAGAATTAATCAATTATACATAAAAGCGTTTTAACTAAAACCAACGGTATCTGTCGGGAGTATGTTTTTTGAAATTGCTGTTATAACTACGTGACCGATTGCCAAGCCTATGATAACTCTTTATGTAGTATGAAGGTCAACAAATAAAAACACTTCTCTCTGAATGTCGAGGAAACCAAATAAATGATTCAAAGATTTTATACAGTGAGCCACAGTCTGCATATATTATTTTCACGCCAGTATACAAGCTGAAATCTATGAGGTATATGATGTAATCAAAAAATTGCTTGGTAGGCTCCCATATTTCCATTTTCCTAATAACCTGCGCTAAAGAAGAGATCCATTTTTAATGAATTCGTTGTTCCTTTGGTTAACCCCAATAAGCTTCACCTTCCTTTTCTTTTTCAGTGATGTCATAAGACTTCTACATTCACTAACGTCATTAAGAACTTAGCAGTTTGATTATTTCTGATCCTTACTGGTTTCGCGCCACATTTCCATTGCTTCTAATCAATTATGGTCGCCTCTCTTTTGTGAGCTCAACTTTCACTCCCTTAAAGGAGGACCCTCCAAACGAATGACTTAGCGATCATTGTTTAGTGTCCATGCTTATAAACTTTATGGTTATACGCATGGATACTAAATCCAATGATATGGTTATATATTTTCTTGAAAGCCTATTTAGCTAATTTCATTCTATATATTTCAGATCTGTTATTTTCTACAGAAATTAACCTAAATTACAAATTAACCAGATATAACGGACTTGCTGATTTTCCAATTGTGTTGTTTCCAACTTTTCCATTGCTATTTTCATTGTATTTCTTTTCTTCTCCACTTCTAAAACTTTTACTTCATTAAGAATTTATGTTGTATTAAACTATTATTTCTGTTTTGATCTTCCCACGGGTGGTCATCATTTGTAAAACTGTAGTAATGAACTGGTTTCACGTTAATCTGCATATCTTCAGTTTCTTCTTTCTTTCACTGTTGATTTTAACACTTTTAAGAATTCATGGAAGAAATAAAATAACAGAACATCCTTGTCTAACGCCTCCCTTTTCTGTTTCGCATTTGATTACAATTTGAAATTAATCTCCTATCAACCCTTATTTTTGAATACACCCAAATATCAATTTTCAGTTTACTATATGAAGTTATTTTTTCAAACTATAAAAGCAACGGCTGTTTTTATTCATGTGTCCTTCCTTTATTCCTGTATAAATACTTAAGGTTAAAATGGCTTTTCCTCCTTCCGATCGAATCCCAAATCGGCCTTCAATAATATACAGCTCTTTTTTTATTTCATAGCATGATATTTCTCTGATTATATATAATAGCAGGTTCAAACAAAAAAATGCAGAAGGGATATTAAATCCTCCTTTACTACTATGGAGCTGTGGGAGTAAATTAGTTGATAGGGATACAATCTATTATGTATCCTAACTTATAATATTATCTATTATTTATCCTAATTTTTCGGGTCGCAGGTTCAGGATTTTTTGGGCCATGTGAGTCAAGGAGTTCGATTCTCATCTAGAGAACTGGAAGTTATTTGCTGACAAACTCATTAAACAAAATAGTTCGTCCTACCCTGGCTTGAAAAAGGTGGTAACCTATAGATAACCCGTCCCAATTAGCCTTAATAGCACAAAATGGACGTTAATAGATGGCAACAATATCCTTCTATTTTTCTCTAAATGCAAAAGCCCTAACCTTGTTTAATTTTAACCCAACGGTCTAGCAAACAGCATAGCTCTCTGAAATTCGAGTTCGGTAGACCCAGGTATTAATAAACCTATTCTTAAATTATGAGACACAAGAAATATTGCAGAAAATCTGCATTTTCGACTGTTTACCGATTCTGCTAACCACTTCCAGTAGTAGAATATTCAGAAGGAAATTCGCTAATAGCAATTTAAAGAGGGTAACACACAATTAAAACTTTTCGAAGGAATTCTAAAATAAATGCAGTTTGTCGATTACACAGTCGACTGTAGTAAGGTGGTAAGAGAGGAAAACAAAATCAGAATTAATTACCTCCGTTTCTGGTCATGGAATTTTATAAGTTTAATTCCTATATAGTTATTTATATCCGGCTTCAGCTACTTCAGTATGTGGGAGGGTTAACAATTCTGACAACTATATTCTATCAAACTTTTTCCTACTTCTTAACTAAAAAAAATAGTTTTGGGGGTAAAAATATTGAAAACGTAAATTAATTGTATCCAGTTCAAATACAATAACGACTCTTTTTAAGTTTCTAACATAAAACGTCCATACTGGTTGACATAATGCATATTCTAGACTCCTTTATAGTTTCTTATTAATGCTTCTTCAAAAATTTATTATCTCAACAATGTGACTTATTTGTAATAATTTAAAGTTGAGTGGACAGGCGCAGCTCTTTGATATCGCATCGAGCATGTGCATGGATGACCGGAGTTTCAATTAAGCATGTCACCCTATAAATATTCTTTAGCTGTCGCTTTAATGAGTTTTGTCGTTGGACCCAATTTATTCCTCCTCAGCAACACGAGAGAATTGAATAGCTACTTGGGAAATAAAATAGCCAACTTAGACCCATCCAAATGTGGCAGGAAAGGAACCGGATTACCATTCAACATACTAGTCGAGGACCATTCATGGACTGTTTGTTATAGGTTTTGTTTTAGTTCAGTTCGAATAATGTTTGGTATACGAGGTCTCTTATAGAATTATTAAAAATGTACTTTATATTAAAGCATATTCATATTGTACTGAACAGATAGCTTCGAGAAGTTTCACTTTGTTCTGGGAAAAGAAAAAATGTCAACGTAAAAGAAATATACAAAGCCCTGATTTCTTTGATTGAAATTATGTCTGAGATTTTGTTCGTCTCACAAGAATAATAAAGTCATTCTTACGGCGTACTGAAGTGTTAAAGAGCTTTGACCTCATAAATTCTATTGAACGTGGCAATAAGAGGTGCTTAGGGCTTCTTTAAACTGAAGATACTGCAAAATGTCTTACTTCAATACAAATTATTATATTTTTGCTGATTTGCTTAAACGAAAATTAATTATTGCGGTTGTTACCGTGCGCGATTTTTCAAATCTACCTTCGAATGCTCACCGATTCTTCCCAATTGGTTACGTGTGTTGGTGTGTGTCTTACGTTCCAGCTGCCACCATTTTTATTGGGCCATCACGTATATCAATATAACTGTTTCATGAAAAATAGGAATTTGATGTTTTAGAGAAGATGCAAAATCCTAAAAATCTCTGTTACTATGAGTCACATTGAAAAATGATTTCTTCAGTATACCATCATACTCATACAAGTTGTGTGTGCGCATATATATATATATATATATATATATATATATATATATATATAAAACATATACCGCGGTTATTTCCAATCATAATTACATAGGATTCTTACTAAGGTGAAGATAGGAAATAGAATTATATATGAGGCCATTTCAGTATCATTCAAAGCGTGGGCAGTTTACACATCCTTCATATAGTGCTTTTTTCCTTACTGGGGCGTGGGAGGGGTTTACATCTCATCCATGCCGCATATATTAACTTTTAGAATCCGTGGCCATTTGAAGAATGTTTTTAAAAATGTTCAGGTTGCTCCATGTTTACATGAATAGGGTACGGCACGTAAGGGAAAACTGAGGTTTTACAACGTCCCCTGAAGGAGAATCTTTGAATACAGTTACTTGGATCTCCATGTTCCGAAACTTTGACAAGGGCGACTGGCCTCGTATTACGTTCTACAGCACTGGCAAAGGAAAGCTAAGCACGCGCTCGTAAAAAGGTTGCGGGAAGCTGACTCGTTTGTTTACACAGAGAGAGGATCGTAAAGCCTCCAGAGAGAGAGAGAGAGAGAGAGGCGGTTTGCATTTTAAAGACCATTTGCTTACTTTTATGACGTCGAGACATTGGAGATAACTTAACACTTAAACGTTTATGGGCGGAACGCCTAATACAATTGGAGAATTTATGAACCATAAATCTCATTAATCGTCTTACTAAGATAATTGCATTCATAACTCAGGAGAGCTCTACGGTCATTTCAACTACCTTAACGAAAAGCTACCTCCCTGAAGTTTGCTGATAGTAAACGTTAATAAAATATTTTTTTAGCTTATAGAGATGATACAAACGAGTTAAAAAAAATATGTTTAAGGATTATAAAATTGTGGTATAAACGAAAGAACTCAATTGAAGAATCTTTGTAGTTTTGACCAAAGGATAACAATACTTAGGATATCAGGATTAGCCCCCAGTAAATAATTATTTAAATTTAAATTCAGATAAACGACCGAGGCAGAAAGAAATTCCTATATTTTAATAACAATATAAACCACATTGGAGAGCATATCGTAAGGCGCTTTGGAAAGAGGGATTCAATAGTTTTACAGCCGCTACTAAAGATACTTAAAAACTATTACACATGACTATTGCACTTAGGACTAGGGTTATAGTAACCCTAGTCGTAAGTGCAATAGTCAAGTGATAGTAAGTATCTTTAGTCTTGCCCTGAAGAAGAGAAAATAAAGATTCTCGAAATATCGGCATAAATTAAGATTTTTTTCCCATCATTGACCAAAACACCAAAAAGAATAACAACACCATATATAAATATAACCTGGTCGAAATCATCAACACAATTATATATATATATATATATATATATATATATATATATATATATATATATATATATATGAATAAATTAATTAATTTCCAACATATCCTCGACGCCGAATGACATGCATTTGGCAACTTCAACCTCAGACTGCAAGTATTTTAATATATGCCTTTAAAGGAATGAAAGAATAGGTGCTTCATCAAACAACAGCTCTCTGTAAATGTTTTATTTTATCTTCAACTTCTTGACGTTCATTCGAAATCCTGTTGTGTATTTCGATGTACTCGTTTGTGGAACACCCTGTATAAAATTATAGCACAGATATCCCTCAAATTAATTACCTAGTAACGATAAAGATATTATAATCTACTCATAAATTGAATAGACCTCTAAGAGTTTAGATGATATTTTGAATTTGACCGTCTTATCTATAATCTTAATGTTGAGGGTGTGCATGTTTTTGTTATTTTTTTTTTTGGATATTTTTGTACAACATTTTTTTCTACTTTAAAGCTCGGAATAAAAACCGATCCAATAAAGTGAAACATACTTCCTTCAAAGAAGTGCTTATTATAACTGGTTTTGATTCGCAATAAGATGAGTTTATTAAAATAAAATTACATTTAAATGTTTTATTACTTGCTAAAATTCTAATAAATAACATTTACAAAAATGTAAATGAACCACAAAATATTTTTCTTAGGCTAAAAAGGCCATAAAACCATAAACGTAAATAAAAGTCAGGAGTGAATGAGCACAAATATAAACTCCCTCAGCGTTTTGTTAAGCAGTTATAGGAACACCTTGAAATTTACTTCTCTATTCCGTCAAGGCTTTGACAGTTGTTCAATAGGTATGAAGTCATAATTATGATGGACAGAGTTCAGTTGTTCACTGTTGTTCCAACTCCCATATTGAATATTTCTTGAAGGTTATTCTGAATAAACTGCTCTATTAAATGTTGTTCTCGCATTTACTGATTTGGATGGGGGAAACATAATTCAAATATGAATAGACAAGGTAGAAGGTCCTTAGTAAAAATAACACAATTAATTTCTTTAACACCTTTATTCATAATATCTACATGCTTCACTTCACCTGATGCCTCCTAGTGAATTTATTTATCACAGCACCTAACACACATACTCTTCTACCTTTTGTTCGCCGTGTGTCTGAGCAGAAATTAAAGGTTCGGGGAGTCCCGAAGATGGATGAGATTCACCTAAAATTCATTAGGAATTCATAAGTAAAAAAATCAGAAGCTGGACAACTTTTATTAAACATGAACGATTAATTAAAGTTGAGCATGAGCCACTGACATTGTTTTATTTTTATTTGATTTTCCAGTTTTTTTCTGTTACATTAAGTATATATTAATTTAAAATCCAAAATATTTAATTTTTTTTTTTTACAAAGAAGAAAGAACGTCACTAGACAAATGGGTTAACTCAAGCCTCTGTAAATTTCTTAATATTTTAAAAATTATTAAATATGGAAACGAAAATAAAATTTACTTTATTCGTTCATTAATATTCATTCAACACTAAAATTGAGAAATCCCTAATAACTTTATTTAATGTTAATTGTTGTAAACTAAGCAAGTTGTGGACATCAGTTATTCCATAAGATTCATTTGAGGAAAAGAAATTGAATTAAGCTTAAAATAACCTGACAGAGGCTTTTACGTTAGTCAAACCCAATTCTGAATCAATTCCGAGAAGCCTATCGAGAACGGATGTCATCGTATACATATTTTTTTTTTCTGTTCAAGAAAAACTGATAATCAGCTGAGTTGTTAGAAATGTTATCGAAGTAAATATTATCATCCTGTCACAAGGAGAAGAAATAAGTTCACTACCTTTCTATTAGGAATTCAGAGCATATTTTGTTAATCACCGTTACTAGGAGAGATATCTATTTGACAAGAGATGTCGTATTTATTTAAAATACATATTTACGTATTGTTGACTTAAATTAATGAAATTAAGATATTTTATTTTTGAGAAAAATTCATAAATTTTAGATTTTAAGATTTTATTTACAATTGCTTACAGGATTATTCCCATGCAATTGGGGTTCAGCTTATATAATTGTGTTAATCCATATTTGTGTTGTTTTATGTTACAATTTTTGATTATATGTAATTAATAACAAGTTTTTGAATTAAAAAAACAAAACAAACTTTCTTGGCTAAATGACCATAAAAATAAAATGATTTAAGGCAACCATTAAAAAAAAATTAAAAATAATACACTCATAAAAAAAGCATTCACAGAACTTCTCTTTTTAAAACAAATAAATAAAAATTAAAAAAAGAATGTCACATATACTGAAAACGACTGAAGAAAACTTAACAGAAAAAATATGGATCTTAAAAATGATTTTTATATTACAATGCTAATAATGATCTCCTTAATTTAACCACAATATATATTTATAAAGTAGCATTAGATCATCTCGAGATGAAGTGTTAATAACATCATGATATTAGCTATCAGAATCTACAAGAACAATATTGTTCATGAGTTTGATTCTTAATGCGGGGTAAATTGGGTAATAGAGGAACATGTGGGACATACACTCTTGCACATCCATACTGCAAAGATTGCATTTTAGTCTGGGGTTTATTGTGTAGACAATTTTATTTACTGTTTACTTGATATGGTAATTACTGGGGGTTCTAATGTGTGATATCTATTTATATATATATATATATATATATATATATATATATATATATATATATATATATATATATTGGATTAGAGAGGTTTAAATTAAAATAATTTTGAGAAAACCCTGGGATTACCTGCATATTTTTGTATAGAATACTATACCCTGATTTTTCTTTGTCCTCTAAATCTCGGGACATTAGCTGATATCTTAGAGTAAAAAGCATTTCCTTTAAGCTTCTCTTTAGTAATAATGGAAATTCTTAAATTAAGAAATAATATAATATCTCATTTTATTGTAAACACTGAACAGTTCACCATTTTAGAAATATGAAGTTTAAAAAATAAAACTCCACGATAATAGGTTCTTCGTGGTCGTTCACACGTTTATATTGAGTAGGGACTTGTATTTCAGATGGGCAAGGTTATCTCTTCATTGCGACTGCGTGTCAGCAAAATAACTATTATTATTATTAATCCCTGATATTAGCTGAATGATCCGTTTGAAGAGCACCTGATGCGCATTTAGAGAACTATCTAGCAGTTCGCAATATAGTTAACGTAAGAATTTTAGTTAACACCATTTCAAAAAAAATAATAAATTAATTGTCAAGTCTCCTATCTACTGACTATAATTAATATGCATTTGTTTAAAAAAAAAAAATTGCTTCGTTTAAATTCTAAGCTTTTATTCCTTGTGTGTCGATGCAGTAGGCAAGAGTTTACCACTACAATAGGACTCCCTATTCACGGAAAAAGCAACAAGAGAATGCCGTCAGTTGCATAAGTCCTTTCTGTAACTATACTGCCACAGTCATCACCTCTTAAGCTCTACAGATCACTATTGGAGTAAACATAAGCTCGATTCCAAATATTTCTGTAGAACTCACACTTTTTTAAAGTAAATCACTGTATATTTTTTTTTTATTCAACCTAAGTCATATTTTCCGCTCTGGGAAGAATGGAAAATAAAACTAGCAACTGAATTTTAGTGTTCAAATGTGGTTGTGAGTAGCGAAAGAAGCGCAGTTCAATTATGATTCCTCAGATTCCTTAATAGTGCTAGTGAATTTGAATCATGGATAAATGCATATTTGCCAGTTTTCATTTATCTCTGTTTGTAATGACTCACGAGGGGAGCTAGTTGCATCAATGCCTAACTCGGAATACGTTTACACATAAAAGTTCGACACGAATTCGACTTTAATGCCGTGATTGAAAGCCCTATTCATTTATAATCTTAGTATTATAGAGTTTAGTCCAAAATAGCCCAGCAGTAATAAGTGCGCCAGCCCCCAAAACGTGTGAAAAACACCCTGTCAAACATCCCACCTGATTTAAATTTGAAAAAAAAAATCCAAAAATAACGAATTATAGTCATGTCAAAACAACTTTTTAACTGCATTCTCTTTGGAAAAAGAGTATCGAGCGAGAAACCTATAAATGGGGCTTTCACAAACATAATTATTCTTAAATCTTTAATTCTCAAAATAAAATAGGAATTTTTACATTTTCCATATTTCTGGTTCTCTTTGACCGTTCTGCCCTATATGCTTCCCGGTTTATTTATCGCGTTTTCAATAGCTTTTATATCTGTACGTAGAGCATCTAGGCTCTTTGATACACTCCCTTCAGCAGTTTTTGTTGAACTGAATAACAAAAGCAGTGAGCAAAACTTTATCCCAATAAAAATCCCTGATGAGGTGATGGATTTGAGGATACATATAGGGAAAAATGGCCAATCTGATCCAATTATAAAAAAAAAATGAAAATCGCATTTTTTTTTTTTTTTTATCACTCTATTCTAAGATGAGTTTCAAAATATTTAATTCGATCAAAAATTAACAAAAACATAATTAGCTGTTAACTGGAAACAAGAACCTCACTAAAAAGCTACTCTTATTTACGTTACCGTTAAACTATTTTTTTTATAATGTACAAAATCCTAAATATCCAGGCTCATCTTGAATTATGGTTGTTGTTATTCTAATAATACACGCGGATGTTATTCGTTTGAGTCATGGGTTCGGAGGTAACCTGTGGATAACCCGTCCGTGTTCCCTTTGTTATATTAAGCATACTCAAATATATATATATATATACAATTGTATCTTATTCATATGTACGTTTTAATCTCTTCATTAATTATTAAGCTCTTATAAGTAACAGGGCCTAGTAGAAGTATAGAAATAGATAAACTAATTGCATGAGGGTTAATTTGCCAAGATCTGTTTGTATTTAATAGTTTATTAAGGAACCACTGGCCGTGACCCGCTCTCCGATCCTCTCCCGACCTTCTCTGTATATTTATAAATCTTAGTAGAGCCAGTGTCACAATGTTTCATGCGATTAGTGAAGAATCAAAAGCGTTAGTCTGAAATGCCATATGGCGCTTTTAGTGTCAAATTTACAGGTACCGAGTTATCTTAACCCATTTAAATACTATTTTTATCCCGTGTCGATTTAACTCATCTTCATCTCTGTTCCGCTTGGACGCACATTTCAAAGCTAAGTTCTTAACATATTTAAAACTAATCACTTTAACATAGATTAATGCTTAACTTATATCAAATGAGCTACCAGGTAATTATATACTAAAATTATCATAATGTTCATTAAGTCTCATTTTAATCTATATATCATTCTTTCCTATTACAATAAAGAGAATAATAATTAATTTCTTCTAACTTTCTGGCTTAATCTTTACCTTTTAAAAAACTATGTATAAGTATTTTTTATTTGTACGTTATTCTTGAATTGTGTTTTAAGGCATTGCATCTAAAAATAGTATCACTCTTAAACCTAATTATGTCACACACAAGACATTGACCCATCACTTTCTTCCTTTAATTATTATACTCACCATTTTAATTGAAATTTTGGTTACAGTACCTTCATATGTTCAGAAATAATAATAAGCAAACGCTTATGGGGGTTTGTGTTTGGCTATGTGTTTTTTTTTTGGATTTCTTTCCTTACCTTGCTTTAAAATTCACATTAATCTATACAGAGGGTTCTAAATCAACACAGAGTTCTGTGTTAAATAATTTTGGGGTTCTTTTACGGTGGCCACTGAAAATCTTCACCCTTCCTCTATAACATTTTTTTTTCCACTTCCAGAAATAATTAGAAGTTTCTTTTGACATTTGTTCCATTAACAATTTTATTTACTTTAGTATTTCTTGGACCATCTGAGTAAATATCCATTAGTATTAAATTCAATATATCCAATCCAATATCTGAAGGGAATTTGTTTAAATTGTTTTTTCTTTTACACTTTTTATTGTTGTTAAGGCACGCTGAAGATAGGAATTGTATTTCAGGAAGTGCTAAGCAATACAATATGATTTTATCATATAAAAGAGCAGCCTGTCAATGTTATAAAATGTCTCTATTTTATGACAACATAATTATTTGATCACATGTGTTATTGAAACTGGAGGAATCACTGTTTGCAATTGACTAAATTCAACGAAATATTTACAAGATAAAAAATAGAAGAAAACAATAAAACGGAATTTATTGCAACTAATTTAGCAATTTAATTGGCAAAGAAACAAAATAAGTGTTCAATGGAAGCAATAAAAATTTAATTTCATGTACTTTAATTTTAAGTAATCGTTGTGGTGGTCATTGCTCGTAAACATTAATATGAATGAATAAGTTTATTCCTTTTAACATTATACATTTTTGTAGCAAGGGTTCAGCCATTGACATATTTCCATGATTACAATTTTTTTTCTAAACATAAACAGGGAATCAATTTTAAAATACCATATATAATAATTACCGGAAGAATTAAAAAAAAAGAAAAAAAAGAGCATAAAACATTTACATAATTTTACTAGTATTTGCATGTTTTTCTGTCTAAGGCAAAGATTTCTAAGTAGGAAAGCATATATGCAGTTTACATATATTCAAAAAGATTATCCATGGAGATTATATCTTCTTGCTGTGGAATGTTGAGGATTTTCATGAGATCGTTTCTTCTTTCTTCTAAAACAGGGCAATTAATAATGATGTCTTGTCTATCTTCGCAAAAGGGGCATGGCTTTTCTGGATTAAATGTGTAAAATGCCTTTTAACCATTAATCTTTGATTTTTATTACCTAATAAGCGGACTTGAGCAATAACCTTAGCCTCATAAAATGCCATTTTTAGGTTTAGGTACACCTCGCTTCTGCCACACGGAGCTAATTCTTCTGAAAAACTGGCCATACGTGCTGTTCTAAAAAATTCTTATTTTTTCTTTAGTATTTCCTGATCTTTCTAATTCTATTAAGTTACCTCCTATGCGTTCGAGGTAAGCTTCTAGTTCATTAAATTAAAACTAATATATATTATTTCTGACGGACCATTTTATGGAAAGTGGCTAATAATGGAATCAATTTTTTTAATGAGTTTTTAATATTACAAAATTGGAAATAGTTAAATTTAATTAGACATATTAGAAAAACATTGATTGGATAAAAACAATACTTGTCATGCTGCCCAGTAACAATGCCAACAGTGATGGAAACTAATTTACTAAAAATTTATTTGAAACATTTTTTTTCATTTGCTGTAAAATATATGTACTTTATTTTTGTCTTTCACTCCCCTCATGCCAACGTATGCTTTAAATGGCGTCTTCTTGGGTATTGACTTATGGAAATGAGTCAAATTAACTATTGGAAAGGCGCGAATCAGGATCATATAAGACAGGTCATTATTTAATAGAAACAGAAGATGGACAATTAATTGTGGGAAAATTAAAATAATATTCGAAATACACAACTATAGAAACTTAGTTCATTGTCTGCCTACGGGCAATTCGGTGTGGAACATTGGGAGAAATTGTGCTTTTATTATTTGACTGAATGAAAGAAAAGTTGGGTAGAAAAAAAAAGCTCCGATGGAGTTCCCTTTATTCCTTCCTTCTCCCTTTGAAAACGCTTAGAAATGACCATGAGCTGAACCCAGTTATAGATTTTTGTCTCATTATAACTCACCAGCGGCCCTCAATAATAAGACGTTTTTGACCGCAATTTTCTCCTTGAAAAATTACTCCAAGATATATGGGTAATTAATTATATCCTTTTTCATGTGACCTAAAACCAGGAGCAAGTAGAAATGAGAAGCTTGCCACTAAATAGAATAGATCGTAGGCTAGGCAAATAAGTGGTCAACGGCGGATAAAAATAAACTATAGAATTCTTATTTCAAGTCTCCAATAATTCTTTTTAATAAATCAATTTTCCATTTCTCTACATTACTTGATCTCAATGGGTACTATAGAGCGTCCTCATATAAAAAGCTATTCTCAATATTCTCGTTCGTTTACATAATATAAATGCTCTTTAGTACACTTCGTAAAATTGGTTTTTCGTTTGATTTATCTTGTAAACGCTAGATCCTTTTAAATAGCTAAAACATAGGACCGATAGTAAAAGAAATTTTCTACCCGTTTTTCACTGGATTTTTTCCTCACTTAAATGGATTTATCTGACTCGAGGAAATATCAGCGGGGAGTCTATGCAGGGTTTAAAAATAGAATTCCCTTCTGACTCTGTCTGGCTCATTGGCGGTCTGTGAATGTGTCTGTGTGTGTGTATGCTGACATTGTTCTAAATATTGTCTTAGCAAAACTAGCACCTCATCACAAATGAAGGAAATGTAAATATTAATACATTTTATGTGCAGTATAATTTCAAGATTTTTTGTTTTGTTTTTTACGCAAGGAAGAAATAGAGAATAAAATGTGATATGACATAACCTCTGTGACATTCCAGCTCGTGGAAAATACTTTGAAATTTGATATTAGTCCATGAAATTTCATTTGTGTTAAAGTATTTAATAAATACTCGGACAATTATCAAAGCATGTATAATATGTAGTAGTGAGAGGTAATGTTTGTTTTTAATTCAAACTATATCAATGAGTTGTCGGTGTAAACTTTGAAACCACAGGTTTATCACATGTCTTGTGCAAGATATACTAATTCACGTCCTCAGCACGTGGGCGGCTGGCAAAGAAACTCAACGAATGCTGTCATCCCTTTACTTTCTTAATTAATGACGTTTAACTAACTACAAGCGCTCCGTGACTTTTTTTTTTTAGTAATATATTGAGTAGCTAACTGAATAGCGGTGTAGGGATGTTTTGTCTATGCCGACACTACAATAAGGAAGTGATTCATCAACCTGACTACTTAAGCTGCCTTCGGTAGGCATTGGCCTTTCGTGTTCTGTTGAGACAAATGTTTTTATTTTCATTAATTTATCAGCACACACATTCATATAATTGTTGGTACAATTTAAACTTACTGCGAGCACATAGAAATTATACTTAAAAGACATATCAGATAGTAGAAATCAAAAAATTTTGAAGGGGGGTATGTGTTCCAAAGAGTCTTAAGCTGCGGTTTTAGCAGATTTCCCTCAAGGGAAATCAGCTAATGAGGTCGTACTCATGACGCGATTTTCGAAAAATTTCTTCAAATGTCCATCGATCCTACCCAGGAGATGACGAAAATGAGGTCCGTTCAAAATTATATATATATATATATATATATATGTGTGTGTGTGTGTGTGTGTGTGTGTGTGTGTGTGTGTGTGTGTGTGTGTGTGTGTCTGTTAACGCTCTAGGGGTCGCAATTTTTGTTTGATTGTTACGAAACACGATATTTTATCATTTTATGTAAACAGACAGATCAAGTTCGTTAATGGCTGAAATCGGACTAGAGGGAAGGGGGTTTAGAGGGGAGATTTTCAAAAATTCCAAATATCTCCGTTATTCTGCATCGGATCGAAAAAATGTATAGAACCAATCTTATTGCAAATAAAATTTACGATAAATATTGCTATACATTACATACATTTATTCTCTATCTTGAATATTAACCGAGATATTTGCATTTTTATGAAGTCTGTGGTCGGGTATAGTTCGGATTAGGTCGGCCATTTCCGTCATTGCTCGGCTCAGGTGGAAGCTTCTTCTAACCTTACCTGTCGTTTCTAACCTTACCTTACCTTCATTACTTTGTGAGATTTATGCAAATACGTTCTGTTCATCCGCCCCCCCCCTTCTTTAGTTCTTGGACTACTAAAATTTGAGTGATTAAAATATAAATTATTCTTACAATTCAGAAGCCGTTTCAGTTGGGAATTTATTTTAATTAACTGAAAGATTTCTCATTACCGTTTGTATTTAATCACGGTGGTATTGTGTTACCAGTATGCAAATTTCCCTATTGTAAAACTTCACATGGGAAATCTGCTTAGTTTACGCAGCCCCCGCGTGACGGACTTTTCTTATCACAATGGGTGTTCTTTGTAGATACACCCAACTGCTAGGGGGAAATGGAGATTTCGACTCTTTGCACCCCCATCAGAATGTTTTGATTTCTACCATCCGTTGTTTCCTCAAAATATAATTTGAGTGTGCTCAGAGTGTTATTTATTCATATACACACATAAAACTCACATACATATATATATTTTATATATATATATATACATGTCTGTGTGTTTGTGTTAGAGAGAGTGTGTATGTGCTACTTAAAAGACGTTAAATCATGATTTAAATGTGGTCATGAGTTTACCCGTGAAATACGTACTAGAGGTCATCTATATCTCTTTCCCTTCATCATTAAGTTTTCCATTTGAAAAATACTATCCTTTAAAATAAAATGTTCTGTTCAAGGAGCTCCTTGAATTTATTAAATACTCAATCAATATCTTCACAATTATTAATAATACCTTTCGTTTGAGAGCTGAAAAATGTTTCATAACGGTATCTGAACTTTTTTCTTTCTTAGTCATTATATAGAAATTTCACTCATTGCATAACATAAAAATGTAGTGCAAGCGATTGCTGTTACACTGATAACCGACTGTTTTCTTTTCTTTCTTTTTTTCACGAGTAAAACCTTGATAACAAAGAGCTGAAATGGAAGCTCATGGGTCAGATGAAGGTTGGATCGCTCCCTGATACCAGTATGTATCATCCAGTGTTAAATCTTTCACATAAAACAAATATTTCAAAATTTTAAACCTATACTATTATTCGAGCATCTCTATTTTACTCATACTACTACTGTAATTATCTACCAAATAAACACACACTTATAATGTTTTGTCTTAAATGACATAAGACTTTTCGAGGGAGAGCATTTCGTAGGGCTGGCTCACTGCCATTTCTGTGGCGTCCTGAATCAATGTTCAGTGTTCAAGACAGGATACAAGAAAGGGTGTACATTGATCAACCTTTCTTAATGTATCCTCTCCTGCGTAAGGTTAAACTTAATGTATTTTCATAATTTGGACGAGAGGGCGGGTGGATAACCCAAGAAAGAACGAGGTAGGTTTGAAATTAAACATTTAAAAGTACATATCATTAAAACATTATACAATTTGTTTCTGTCTAGTAATGATCCGATAAACGTTTTTTTAAAAAGAAAAAAAAAGACATTGAAGATGTTCTTATGGCCCCAATTAACAAAACCTTATTCATATAATCACCGTGTAGTCGGTTCTAATTTTTGTGTATGTTTGTAAGAATATATATATATATCTATGCTAACGCCCTGGTGTACGCAATTTAAGTTATTCCACTTTAAATAGCCATGCTAATCTAAAAGTAAAGTTCGTTAACGGCCAGTCGAACCTAGAGAATTGGGAGTTTAGATTAGGCACATAAATGAAAATTCCTCATATTAAGTAAAACATTCGAGGTAATAATTCGATAATGTCTTGGAGAGCCTTCACTGCTATGTGCCTTTCTTCTGACAGAATTGCACGTCGATTTGAGACTTTCGTTCTAAAATGTAAATTTTTATTTATAATGTAAATAAAGTGGGATATATGCTTGAATTAGACTACGAATGCTTGACGGATTATATTAATATATGGAAATTTATGGATTTATACCCGTCAAGCAGAGTTAACTACAAGCGAATATTTGCCATGGCTTATAGAACTAGAATTAGGGAATATGCTTAGTTATACAAAAAGGCTTACATATTATCATGAATGTAGTAGAAAATATTCCTTATATTTAATTTCAAATATTTAATTCCGCTTTCAAACACAGTCAGTCTCGTTATTCTCTAAATTTTGTTGATATCAGACTGAGGGCATTGATCTCTGAGCCTAGCTCTAAACATCTTTGTGTTGATTTATGTGGTGAGCTGATGTTAATGCGGGCAAATTAAAGTGCCAACCGTTGGAGAGAGTGAAAGGAAAACAGCATGAATATGAGAGGGAGGAGATGCATAAATAAACTAGTGAACGGCTAAGGACATCAACCGAATTTATAATTCCTTTGGAACGCTTCCAATGAATGAAACGTAAAGGATTGTAAACAGATATAAATTCTCGAAGTATTATCACAGCCATTCATAAAACCGAGCGGAGCCATTTATATGGAAAAGAGTGAACCCTGGCCCTTCACTCGGCCATCTCCACCACACACCAGTTGCATAAGATTTCTTTCTAGCCTTCTAATTTACTAGCGGATTTTACACTCACAATAGAACGGGGATTCGACTAAAAATAAAGTCCGTCAATCAAGGGCTGCATAAACTAAGCAGATTTCCCACCTGTAGGCAAGACACACTACTAATATCTCGCCATATATTTTATATGTCTATGTAAAAATCCGAACAACGATTGTAGAGTATAAATAGTTTAACAAGATTGATTTTATAACATTTTTCGATACGACTCCTAATATTGGAGATTATTTTAATTCCCCCCTTAAATATCGTGGTTAATATTCAAGATAGAGAGAAAATGAATAAAACAACATTTATAGGAAATCAAATTTTAAATAAAAATAAATATAGTAACGTCCACTTTTTGCAACTAAAGCTAATTGGGACGGGTTATCTACAGGTTACCACCCTTTTCTAGTCAAGATGGGACTAAGGATTTTATTTAGTAAATTCCGTCACTAAATAAACTCCTATTGCCCAGGGTGGGAATCGAACTCGCCACTCTAGATTTACCATGTGAGATGAAGGTCGACGCTTTAACTGACATGGCTAACCTGAGCCTCAATTTTAAATAAGATGAATTTTATACAATTTTTGGATATAATAACGGAGATATTTCGTCTTTTCGAAATTCCCCTCCTCTAAACACCCCTCCCCGGTCTGATTTCAGCGAACTTGGTCTTTAGTTTTACATGAAACCTTTATATATTGTGTTTGGAAACGATAAACAAAAATAGTGACCGCTAGAGCGATCACAGACCAAATATAGGATCTATATATATAATTTTGAACGGACCTCATTTTCTTCATCTCCTAGGTAGGATTGATGGACGTTTGAGGACATTTATTAATAATCTCGTCATGATTACAACCTGAATAGATGGTTTTCCTTAACTTTCTTCTTCAGTAATAAATAAAACACCGATGGCATAAACCTAATAATGACAGTTGCACATCAGCTGCTTAAACTAAGCAGATTTGTCAGTTGCTGGACACGCTGTTGAACTGAAATTTATGTAAGCAGGTTTTGAAATTTAAGCTGGTCATGAGACCCCCCCCCCGTTTCCGTTTGTTCCGATTTCATAGGTTCACACAGCACATAACTATTTCGAGACATTTTCTGGTGCTGTGGAAGAGTTCGAACGAGCATCTAAGGTTGGATACAAACTAAGAAACGACGAAATATTTGGGATTCTCTAGAGGAACCAAGGGGATTGGACTTTGAATTTGGATCCACTTTTTTTTTTTTTTTTTTTTTAAACGGAAAATAGAGAATAGAGGGTGAGACCAGAGTGTCATTCCAGTATGTGGGAAATATGCTTAGTTTACGCAGCTCCAGCGAGAACGGATTTTTCGTATAAGCAGAAGTTTAATGCTGAACTAAATTGATAACCACCTCTAAGCACCCCTAACCACCCCCAACCACCCCTAACCACCCCCAACCACTTCTAACCACCCCTAACCACCCCAACCACTTCTAAATACCCCTAACCACCCCCAACCACCTCTAACCACCCCCAACCACCCCAACCACCTCTAACCACCCCTAACCACCCCCAACCACCTCTAACCACATCTGAGAAACCATAACCACCTCCAACCACCTCTAAACGCCCACAAACCCCTCTTACAACCCCCAACTACCCCTCCTGCCCTGACACCCCTCTACCCTTATAACCCTACTACCCATACCTCCCTATAACCATCCCCAACCACACCTTACCAACATTAACCACCCTAAACTACCCAACCCCTACTTCACCTAACCACCCTTACTTGTGAGGGAGTGTTAGAGTACTGTTAGAAAGAAAATTTGAAATATCTTCGTTTTCGGATGGAAAAATGTTATTATCTAAATATTTTGTCAATTAAATGTTCTCTCAAAGTATCTGTATCAGCAAACATCTCATGTCCAGCTTAAATTTCAACTCTTTTTTATATGTAGGGTTCTTATTATGGGAGTGTACAGTGAAGCGATATCAGCAGTTTGTCATTTTGGCACATGGGACATAATCTGCTTAGCTTATGCAGCACCTGCGTAACGGACTTGGAACATTCAGCCATGCGTTGAAAATCAACTGACAGGCCTCTTCCCAACAAAATGGGAACTTCTTCCTTCATATATTTTTATTTCTAAAGGGATAATTTTGGTGACCTGGATCTTATCTTTATCAGGTAGCTTCTTCTATGTTCTCATATGTCTGACCCAATTCTTATTTAAATTGTTATTTTCAATAAATTTCAAGATTTTTATTATTATTTTTTTCATTAGCGCCCATTTTTTGCTACTATGGTTAGTTGGGAACGCTTATCTACAAGTTGTCACTCTTCTCTAGCTAGGGAGGGACAAACGATTTTATTTAATGAGTTCGACACTAAATAAATTCCTATTGCCCAGGCGGGAATCGAACTCGGGTTTGCCATATGAGATTAAGGCCAACGCATTAACTCACATAGCTAACCTGAGCCCCTTCAAGATGGTTTAGATAGATTTGAAAGATAGAAGAGCTAGGGAAACAATTGTTGACGTCAGCTTTTTACAAGCGATCTCAAGTTGCAGAAAGTTATATCCGCGGTAAATAAATCTAAACTGTAGGGAACATTATTATTATAGAATGTACTATGAATTATTGATTCTAAAAAAATGTACAAAAGTTAAACACATACTTTAAATAAGTGTTAAAAGAAACATTTAGAATAGCCTGTCTATTTATTCCTTTAGTTCTCCAAAGGGATCAGAACGATTAACAAATCACCCACGTAGATATCATAATTACTGGTAAAACCCATATGCAGTGTGTGTGTGTGTGGGCGTGTGTGTGTGTGTGTGTGTGTGTGTATGTGTGTGTGTGTGTGCGTGTGTGTTGAGGTCAATACCCCACTACTGTTGAGTATTGGAGATGTTATTTGAGCTACTTTTCCTTGAATTATTAAAATCAAAATTGAAGATTCAGCCGTTTGAATATGTCGTTATGTAGCTCCATCGTCACTCAAATTTTACAGTTGACGTAATACCTTATATATAGTAGTGTATTTAATTTAGCTACTCAAAGTTTGTTCTTTGTACAGAATTCACAAAATAAATGTCTATTCTGTTGTCTGATAGTTTTTACAAATTTCAAGTTGCATTTTAAAAATATTTTCTCCGATTTGAAAAATGTTAATTGAGATATCATAGGCCGCCTTATGAGATTTGATGCGTTGACCTGCCTGATACTTAAAAATGAAACTTGCATGAAGTGGAAGTTTCCTATGTCAAGACAAAGATTTGGACAGGCTGTGAGTGGCCGGTGGCGGGTTGAACCCAGTCCAAAAGGCCGGCCCTACCGCCGCATCTCTTCTTCTTTATGCCTGCCACTTTTAGATCGTAAAATCTGTTGTTTGTGTTCACTTTTAACAAATGCCTACCATCTTTTATTCCTTCAGAAAATTTAAATATCGATTGTACTCTTGCGTTACTCTGATAACCTTATAAAAGCGCATTCTATTTAAAGAAATATAAAGGCACTGTAAACCACCATTCTTATTTTTTTGTGGACAAAACTAAAACCCTTCTCACTAAATATCCTATCTAATGGCAAATAAAAACAAACAAAAAGAAAGATTTTGCATAACAAAACTATTTATATGCTCTTACTAAAATAAAAAAGTCCGTCACGCAGGGGCTGCGTTAACTAAGCAGATTTCCTATGTGTGTCACGTTTATGCATATATCTCAAAAATTAAAAGTTCAATGAGCACAATATTTGGTATTTAAGCTTCAAATAAAGTGCTTCATAACATAATAGAATATTGTTAATATGAGATGAGTAGGGGTTTACTGAAGACCGAAAACTAAAAAATGCAAATATCTCAGTTAATAATCGAGATAGTGAAAAAGAGTACATAACAACATTTATGGGACATTAAATTTGCAATAAGAATGACTCTATACAATTTTTTGATCCGACGCATAATAATGGAGATATTAAGAATTTTCTAAATTCTCTCCCTCTAAACCCCCCTCTCCCTGGTCCGATTTCAGCCGTTAACGAACTTGATCTGTTTTTTTTTGTATAAAACGATTATATATCAAGTTTGGTAACGATAAAACAAAAATTGCAACCGCTAGAGCGGTAACAGACAAATATATATATATATATATATATATATATATATATATATATATATATATATATATATATATATATGCATGCAGTTTTTAACAGGCCTCATCTTCATCTCCTGGGTAGGATCGATGGACATTTGAAGAAAAATTTCGAAAAGTACGTCATGAGTACGACCTCAATAGCTGATTTTTATTTAACTAGCCTCTTTATAAGCTTCTGAGCTGCCAGGCCAATAATTCCTGGGCTGCCAGGCCTTTAAGTGTACTTTCCAACTTTCCACAAGTCCTAGCTGATGATTTGAATCCCAATATTAGTGGAGGTATTTTCAATTTTCAGTAAACTCGTGAACAACTAAATTTCAAATCTTCTATTCATAGTTTTCTTAGTAAATGAAAATAAGAGAACAGGATATGCACATGACGCCACATGTTCTGAAATGACAGATGTATATATATATGCTTTTTTTCAAACCGTAAACAATCTGGTCCCCTTATGTGCTGAACTTTTTCTTTCTAATCTAAACCTAAAATCGCGTAACTATTACTTTTCAAACAGCACACATTACAAAATTAATTTAAAATAATGAAATGAATGTCTCTTGGATTAATGTTAAAATTAAATAATTGGTTAGACATTTTTATGTGCTTTTGAACATGCAATTACCACATAATTCATGGTGACATGAAGAGAAGTGCATAACAAACATTTACCAAGTTGCTAATATTCTACTACACATTTGAGGGGAAATAGTGGCTAAAATATATGGATTTTTCACAAGGCTGCACTGAGACTTCTACGCTCCCATGCGTTGGACCTTGAGGCTCACAGTTAAAGGCTAGACGGACAATTAATATCAAGTAACCTTCTCTAAGTCTAGAGTCGAATTTCGCTATATCAACTCTCAATAGTCCCCTTGTGTGCTCTAAGGCATACACATTTTAATATGTCAACGTCGTTACAGGAAGGCGGTTTCTTTGAAACAGGAAACGTCATGTAAAAAAATATTAGAAGATAACTAGCAGCATTTATTCTGTGAAATAATACTTTAAGCTTTATTCTGCCCGAAGATTGAAAATTCAGTTACTATATTTCTGTACCATAAACTGTTGCATCCTGTGTTATCGTATGTCTCATAGGATCAACTTCCACTGCACTTAGTAACACGTGAACACTTTTCATTCCCCTTCTGCGAATACTAGACTCCACCAGGAAGCATAGTTGCATTCATAAAGATTCTGTGAAAGACCAACACTTAAGGCAGTCCGCATTCTAAAACATTAGCAAGAATTTACGCTGCTATAGTTCAAAAATGTGTTAGTTTCTAACATATTTCCCTGAACGAAATGAGCCATCCAGGTTGTGCAGTTGCTTGCTACCAATGGGCTAGTATAAATGGCAACAGATGGAGTACAAAATTTAATTTATATGGTGATAATTTTAGCAAATTTCTCTTAAGTGAATACATCCGTACTCATGACGTGATTTTTGAAAACTTTTCTCAAATATCATTCGATCCTACCAAGTGGGTGACGAAAATAAGGTCCTTTCAAAATCATAAATTCATGGTAAGGTTCACCAATAAGAACATTTTTTTCCTCCCAAACTTTATTGATACTGCCCTACATGTTTCATGGCTTACAAACCGCCTCTTCATGGGCAATTCATTTCTCAAATGCTCGTTCGTTGCGACTGTCCCTTCCTCACTGCAACGCGCGACCACTTCAGAAATGGACAGCCCCTGAAGAGGTGGTATGCAAGCCACGAAACATGTAGTGCAGCAATAATGCTTACGGGGGAAAAAATTTTATTTATTGGCGACCCTTGACATGAAACTATGAAGAACACATAAAAATATTAGGTCCAGATTAAGAAGAAAATTATCTGTGTATACACACACAGCACACACACACACACACACAGACATGAATTATAAATTTGTCATCAGTCCCTCAAAAATTCAAAAGGACACAGAATGAGTTTTGAAAAAGATGAAAATCAATCAATAGCAACCCATACAGAACGTGTTCCTCAGACGATAGGGTCAGTCAACTCTTGCTATGAAACACCAGAATATTTTCAGAGATCTTTGTTTTTGAGTAACTATAGCTTGAGACTTTGTGATGTCGTCTGTGACTGATGTAAATTTCGAAAATCTGCTTAGTGAAACTGCTTGTTTTACGATCTATTTAACTTGACGGGTCTAAGGCCCTGTAAGACTAGACTTTACTATAGCTCCCTGAAATGACTTTATGAATGTTCAGAAGCTCATAATGAACCTTCAGTGATAGGGAGTCCGTATTTCTGAAGATTCAATATTACTGAAATAGCAAACATTGGCTGGCCTGTTGCCGAGATACTGAGTGAGCTACGGTGTCATTTACAATATATAATAAGTATGGGATCCGAGTGTGAGTGGGTTCTAGTTACAAACCAAAATACTGTGCATGATTTTATATATGCTGGTTGGACAGACACTAATAAAAGTCCGTCACGCAGGCGTAAACTAAGCAGATTTCTCTCGTGATGATTAATAGTAGATAAAACTACATACTGCTAACACAACACCGTGAATATTAAGTGAATAAATACAAACGGTAATAATAAATCTTTACCCTCCCGGCGGGAAGGTTCTCAAATGTAAACAAACAGGTCTGTCAACGGCTCACCGGAAATAAAAACAATAACAGAAACATATCAGAATATAACATATTCATTTTATTGAAAACTATTACTATATCTAGAACTGTAATTTATAATGAATCAGAATAAATTTTATCTCAATCAACCAATACAACAAATATTTGGTATTTAAGCTTCGAATAATGTGATTTATTATATAACAGAGTATTGTTAATTTAAAACGACTAGAAGTGGGGTTTACTGAAGGCTGAAAACTGAAAAATGCAACTATCTCGGTTAATATTCAAGATAGAGAATAAATGTATATACAATATTTATAGTAAATTTAATTTGCAATACGATTCATTCTATATACTTTTTTGATCCGACCAAACGGAGATATTTTGAATTTTCAAAATTTTTCCCTTGGTCCGAATTCAGCCATTAACGATCTTGATCTCTCTTTTTACATAAAACGACTAAATATCGAGTTTGGTAACGATCAAACAAAAATTGCGACCGCTAGAGTGGTAACAGACAAATATATATATATATATATACACACACACACACACACACACACACACACACAGACAGAGTTTTGAATGGACCTCATTGTCATCTATTAGGTAGAATCGATGGACATTTGAAGAAAAATTTCTAAAACTGCGTCAAGAGTACGACCTCAATAGCTAAAATGTGCTTAACTCACCGTTGAACAGATGAATAACTATTTAATACTTATTTATGTTAGATTTTGGCAGCCATTCTCTGCTAATTGATTTCCCTTATTTTACTCACTATAATGATTGATGACTAATAACTTCCTAGCAGTTGGATGAGAGCCAAAATATTCATACACGACGAACACCTAACATGACGCAGGGGGAGGTAAACTTTACTTTAACGAATGGAAATTCCCATGGGAATTATTTTTAAGCTATTTGTAACAGGTTCAATGGTGTACAACTTATCGAATCAAAATTATAAATTTTATTACATTAAAAGGAAAGGATATTTCCATTTCGTGGTTTCTACTTCTTTATTATTCTGATGTTCTAAAAAAATATAAACTACATTCACAGTTACGGAGACGGCCGAACTAGCTTTCGGCGGGAACGAATAGAAGCGACCATAGCTCGTCCGTTACACTTTATAAAAACGCAATTATATCGGTTTATATTCAAGATAGAGAATAAATGTAAATGTTGTCGGGCTTCTGTAAACCCCCACTCCTACTCATGACATATTAATAATATGCTGTTATATTATGAAGCACTTTATTTGAAACCTAAATACCAAATATTGTTCTCATTGAAGTTTTACGTTTTGAGATAAATGCAAACAAGTGACCCTCGTGGAAATCTGCTTAGTTTACACTGCCACTGCGTGACGGACTTTCTTCTAGGATAGAATCTGGGGACGTTTGAAGAAAGCTTTCGAAAATCGCGTCATAAGTGCAACCTCAATAGCAGATTTCCCTTAAGGCAAATCTCCTAAAAAATTGTTTAACAATTGTTGCGATCAGTATTAGGGTAGTGTAGTGGCCGATTTAAAGGTAAAATATCTCACTAAGTAAAAGGTTAGAAGACAAGAACGGTTAGGTTACAGGAGACCCGAACAGTTACAGTAACGGCCGAACTAATCCGGAAACTTCTGATAATAGCCGCACACACACTTAATAAAAATGCAAATATCTCGGTTAATATTCAAGATAGTGAATAAGTGTATATAACAATATTTATAGTAAATTTAATTTGCAATAAGATTGGTTTTATAACATTTTTCGATCTGACGTATAGTAATGGAAATATTTCTAATTTTCGGACGAGGTACTCAGATCTTAAAGCAGAAAAAGAAGTCCGTCACACAGGGGCTGCGTAAACTAAGCAGATTTCCCTCGTGAAGGTTAACAATAATCAAATCCACGTACTGGTAACACAATACCACCGTGAATATTAAGTGCATAAATACGAACTGTAATGAGAAATCATTCAGTCAATTAATAACCTCCCGACGGGAAGCGTCTGAAATGTAAACAAACAGGTTTGCCAACCTCTCACCGGAAAGAAAATAGTGAAATATAACATGTTTATTTTATTGAAAACTATTTACTTTATCTAGTACTATAATTTATAATGGATCAGAATAATTTTTATCTCAATAAATCAAATTTTAGTAGTCCATGAACTTAAAAGCCCCCCCCCACCCTGTCACCAGAACATATTTGTATGCATCTCATACATAATATTGCATGAAAACAATATTTGGTATTTAAGCTTCGAATAATGTGGTTTATCATATAACAGGGTATTGTTTATGTAACATGAGCAGAAGTGGGGGTTTGCTGAAGGTTGAAAACTGATCAATTCAAATATCTCGGTATATATTCAAGATAGAGAATAAATAAATATAGCAATATTTATAGTAAATTTAATTTGTAATAAGATACACAATTACAATACAATTTTTACAACCGACGTATAACAACGGAAACTAACTAATGGAAATCTGCTAATCTGGTTTCTAAATGATAGAAACCCAGTTCTTCTGCAACTATATCGCACTTAATGATTGACTTATTTCCTACAACCCTTTAAAATTTATATGTGATGTTTTTTTGTTTTTATTTATGAGCGTATGTCTTATTTCAAATCCAGACTTAAGTTAACTATGTTAGTTAAGGCGTTTGTCTACATTCACTTAGAAATCATAGAGTACGACTTCGACCTGGGAAATAGGAATTTATTTAGTGACGAACTCGATAAATAAAATCCTTCGTTCCACTTAGTCTATAAAACGGTGGTAAAATGTAGATAGTCCGTCCTTATTAGCATAGCAGCGTAAAGTGGAAGTTAATAAGTAACTATTTTTTTAATTTCCAAACGTACGGTTTAATTTTTACCTACCGTAATATTTTAAAGCTGCGAACTGTCACTTGAAGTCTTTCTAGAACTCCGAATTGTTGCAAATGATTTTTCATCCGTTGTATTTGGTGATTTGCGAACCTAGAAATTAATTACTATTTACTAAATCCTCTTCGTTTTTTGTCTCTCTCAGGGGTTTTTTTATATAATCGTGCTTGTTATGCAGTCCTATTTAATGTATTCATATTACACAATCCGAAGCGAGCGGAATTAAAGCGTTCGCAGGAAATTTACTGCATTCACCATTCCCTTTTTTAATTGCATGTGTCGGCCCCAAAAGCATTTGAAATTCACTTTTAACGATATTTGCGTCAATTTTACTCGGTTTGGTTACTGGTCTTGATCCTATCAATAAGTAATTCATTTTAATAATATTATTGAAGTTTTCAGAAAAAATAATTGAGTGATACCTATGTTAAGTGATTCTGAATTTTAAATCAACTATCCAATTTTTCTCAACTTAATTTTCAATCACTATATTTTATTTTTCAAACTTGAAACATAAGCAATGAAATTCAAGTACAGAAATTTCTTGTGAGTATGTTAAATAACCTATTTTATAATATATATATATATATATATATATATATATATATACTAAAAATAAAATTTTCTAACGTTCTGCTATATTATGAATAAAATTTTATGTTTCAAGTTTCACTATTAAGTTATGAAAGATCCCTATAATCACAGTTATATTCGTCTTTTAGCTAATCAGCCTTTTTTTAAAGTATTCTTGTCATTAAAACTGTCAATTCTTCAATTTTACATAACAACGTGAATTCTAATTGTAGAGTTCTTGATTTTACAAGATTATTACTTTATCATGAGGATATGTTCTATTTAAAGCTCCTGAAAAGTGGGAATACACGAGTCTCTGATTTATAACCTTCATCTTGTACATTTACTTCGTAAATTATATTTTCATATGTATTCGAAATAGAGGATGTTCTCTTGCATAGAGGGGAGGGGGGATAAAAACTGAAGATTTTCCAGAATCTTCTTACAGGCATTGGACATTATGTGAGTTTATACTGTCAGTGTAAATACTCTTGTCAGGAATCATTAAAATAACTTTCGAAATGAACAATTCTGTGATTAAAACGCTAATCTGTGATTTGCTTACAGTAACTTAAATTATAATTTTAGCTTTCCATACATTACTTCTTTTTGAGTAAATAAAACATTTTTCATTATTTATAGTAATTCAAAAACTTTGCTATGCATTTATTTTTCATTGTTCTTCATTTGAACGAGCATAGTTGTACAGATAATTGTTAAGAAATGTAGATAAATGAATAGACCAGCAAATATGAGTAGTTGGACAATTGACAAAACGAAAATTCGTTTTCACTCTATATTCTATTATCCAGTCGTTTTAATTGAAATTTTTGGTTTACTATATTTTTACCAATTATCGAGCTAGGGTTTTCTAGAAGACCTAAAGGAAATCAAATGATTGGTTATAATGAAATACATAATTCAAACGTAGACATAAAACTTAAAGCACCTACTAAAACATTAATGATACCGCCATCTTGCGGAGCCTTCATCAAGAAATCGAATAGGTTTCCATTGTGCCATTTCTATGTTTTTGATGAAGGAATTCATATCCCTGCCTTTCAGCCTTTTGTATTGCAAAACCCATTAAATTTACCGCATTTAATGCCTGACAATTTCAATTAAAATACTGTAGAGAACGCATTAAGTTGTGAATTTTCTCTATCCCATTATAGCGTGCTATAACGTTTGAGCCAAATGGAAGTTTAGAAATGCCGATAACCAATAAGAATGCAAGTTCTCATTACGCTCTCTCACGTGTGGCAATAACTCGCAAGGCCATTAATTCTGCAGCTATACTTAACATGCGGACCTCATTTAAAAGAACAACACGTCCCTTCACGTGGAGTATTATTTAGATTTTATTCAGTTCCGCCCAAGAATATTAATAAACCAGTTGGAAAAACCAAACTTTTCAATAAAACCTTTATTACTTTGAAGGCTAGTCGTCATTATTTTTGACCACCGGCTATAACCCACTCTCAGGTGATAGAACCCGAATTTTAGCAGATTTCCCTTAAGGGAAATCAGCTATTGAGGTCGTACTCATGACGCGATTTTCGACATTTTTCTTCAAATGTCCATCGATCCTACCCAGGAGATGACGAAAATGAGGTCTGTTCAAAACTGTATATATATATATATATATATATATATATATATATATATATATATATATATTTGTCTGTTACCGCTCTAGAGGTCGCAATTTTTGTCGTATCGTTACCAAACTTGATATATAATCGTTTTATACAAAAAGACAGATCAAGTTCGTTAACGGCTGAAATCGGACCAGGGGGAAGGGGGGTTTAAAGCGGGAGAATTCTTAATATCTCCGTTATTATGCGTTGGATCGAAAAAGTTTATAGAACCATTCTTATTGTAAATCTAATGTTATATAAATGTTGTCATGTACATTTTTTCAATATCTTGATTATTAACTGAGATATTTGCATTTTTTAGTATTCGGTCTTCAGTAAACCCCCACTCCTACTCATCTCATATTAACAATATTATATTATGTTTTGAAGCCCTTTATTTGAAGCTTAAATACCAGCTATTGTTCTCATTGAACTTTTAATTTTTGAGATAAATGTAAAAACGTGACGCACGTGGGAAATCTGCTTAGTTAATGCAGCCCCTGTGTGACGGACTTTTTAGTAAATATATGGGAGCATTCTCCTCTTCTAAGTCGATCGCAATTCAAGTAATCGGGGTTCACCAGACTCGTCGACACAAGTAATACAATTTGTACAAAATATTTTATTAAATTTAAATATCGTATTGTCTTTTTATAATATTTTTTCTTAATTCTCAACTCACTCTTTATATGAACCGGTTTAAGAAAAAGTTAACATTGCTACTTGGTGAATTTAAATTCATTATAAAATATTAGTATGGTGTAAATTACACAGACACACACACTCACTCACTCACACACACACACACACACACACACACACACACACACACACATACACACGTATATATATATATACATACAGGGGCCCCCTACCATATGCGCAAAGTGTGCAATGCACTCGGGCGCCATCCTTTAGGGGCGTCAAAACCAAGGGCCCAAAAAAAAGTTTAGATTTTATTCTGTTTATTTCATTTTGATATTTTAGTCTACAAATAAATATGACTTTTAAAGTTCAGTTCGTTGCTTTATTTCAAGGACCTACCTACCGTAAAAAAAAAAATAATAATTCAAAATGCCTTAAGGGGCACCAAAATCCATTTTTTCACACAGACGAAAGTAGCCCTTACGGGGACCCTGTGTGTGTGTATATATATATATATATATATATATATATATATATATATATATATATATATATATATATATATATATAATATGTGTTTGTACATACACACCCATTAACACAATCTTAAAATAAATATTCTGTTTTCTTTTATTTCATTGTTATCTAAATGTCATCCTCTCAAAGCAAATTACCTTCCAGAATTTTACTCTGATGGGTTCAACTACTTTTTTATTTACAATTAATATATGGAGTTAACAATTTATTTTTGTATGCATCATTTGAGTGTTCAAATTATTTAAAAAATCTAAACAAGGTTATTTGCATACTCTTTATCTAGAAGAAGTTGAATACTAAAGATAACGTTTATCATCACTCGTAACTCACGATGAAACGAGAGAAGAAAAGGTGTAGCAATGATTTCAACAATTCATGTTGAATCATTAAGACCTGTGTTGGTTTTACTTTTTAATAATTGCTTCGAGGATTCAGATTCAGAGAGTCCGTGTAGTATAAAGATTTAATAATATATTTAGCGCCCTTCAGAATTTACATTATTACAGGGAATGCATAAGTAATCCTCAGGCATAACTAAAACTGGTCATTCAGGAATACAAAGTATAATTAAAGTCTGCCAACAGTATTGAGGGACAAATCATTTGGAGTCCCCGTTCATATAACCTTGGATATAAATAATTCCTGGCGAAATGGTTAAAAGGCCATGCTTTCAAAGCAATCAGCTCACTCACAGTCAAAGCCATAATTAATGAGATATTTAAGCGGACAGGTTCATATATCGACTCAAAAAAGGCATTCCTAAAGTTAAAATGTCCACATTTACCTATTTGGTGGTTTAACTTTTAGACCTAGAGTAAAATTAATTACTGGTTACAAATTATTTTTGTATCCTTCAAATGTATTTTTATTTCGAATAGTAACTCCTTTAGATCATTAAATTTCATCTTCTGCACAAAGGTGAAAAGGTTTTCTTTTTTTCATACTTGTTGAAGACGGAATGATATATTCAGTGTATGCCATCAGTTTGAGACGAAATTGAATCCAGGTACATAAGCTTTGTATTCAAAACCATTTTTTAAATAAGGTAACCCTTGATGAAGAGTATAGGTTTCAACTATTTGTTCTATATAACACTTAGTCACACTGCCTTACTACATACCAGAACACTATGTACAGAATATTAAAATTTAAAGACCTGATGCTAAAATGTTTAAATTAAATAAATATTAAAAAGTATCACTAAAAATAAGGAAAGAAGCTAAAAAGTACCAGTAAACATTGGCACGTGGAATATGCGAATTATATTGCAACCAGGCGCTAGAAGACTGCAAGCAATATAGAGTATATACTGGTTATGCTTTAGAATTTGGTGTCTATGAATAGATTTGTATTAATAATAGGCGGTTCTGGGGAAACGCTGATTTCAATTTCTATAAAACTCTGGTGGAGGTTGAGCCATCAGAAGAGAACACCCCCTGCTGGTTACCAAAAAAATCGGTTTATAAGAATATCAGGTCGAGGAGGAAAGGAAGAGGTGTCAAAATTAAGAATATACTTGTCGAGGCTAGGGGCCCACAATTATTGTATGTGTATACAAACACGCACGCTTATATGCATATATATATATATATATATATATATATATATTTTTTTTTATTTGTTTCCTTCCTATAGTAACCTTATAAGAAGGCTTATTGGTTTCTGCATGTCCCATGCAAGTTAGCATATCACATGCTTTTGTAGTGTATTACAATTAATTTATATATAAGTTATTTCAAAAGTATAAGATATATATAAAGAATTAACAATAACAACGTTAAATAAAATAAAAAACATATAAAGAGAAGATTATTAGTCTTTAAAAAATAAAATAAAAAAAAACGGAGAGAAAAGAATTATTGAATATTCATGTTTTATGTATAGTAGTTATATCAGCTATAATAAGTATTCAACCTATTAATTGTATCAAAAGCATGTTCTTCTAATATTTTAAAAATAACTTGTCTTCTTCTATTGGAGTTTTGCCTTTTTTTTGTTCAATGTCTTGTTTTAGTTTTTGTTGTTCGTTAGTCATTAGTCTGCAATCGTATATTAAATGTTGACTTGTTTGTGTAGTTATGTAATCACAGGGGCAAGTATTGTTGTCTTTTATGTTAAATCATTGGTTGTAAGAATTTAGTGTACCATGTCCTGTTACTAATTGTGTAATGTAAAAGTCTGTCTGTATGTATTTGCTGTTGAAATATGTGTAAATGTTTGGAATGAAAATTTGTAAATGTTGTCCTTTATTAGTTACAGTCCATTGTTGTGTCTACTTTTCAGTTAGGCGAGTTTTTAACATATATTTTACGTGGGCTTTGGAGATTTTATTGTAATATTCTGGTAATTGAGAATCTTTTGAAGCAGACTTAGCAGCTCTATCGGCCAATTCGTTTCCAAAATTATCAGAATATGCTTTAACCCGTGAAAAATATATGTTAATATGATTTAATTCTGCTATAAGTTCTCTGATTTGTGTAATATATATCAAAGGCTTCTAGAGGTTAGCACATTCTTCAGAGGTCTATTAGGCTCTGCCATATTGTGTTGAAGTTACAGAACGTAACTATGCCTACTTATTTTTCAAGTAGATACTCAATTGCGTCATGATGCATCGAATTGATTTTCCGAGCGAAGCCGGGAATTAACCGCAGCTCCTAATATGTATATATTTATTAATTGAAACATTAAGCCCCTGTAAGTCACATACGAGATACATAACTCTGGGTCCAACATTCTTAACTTAAATTTAGAACTACCAGAATACTTCAATGTATGAGTATAATGACTGTAAAAATATTTTAAATTTCCGAGTAAAACATTTTAGGAGGTTAAGATTTGTGTTTTTCCAATGTATTAAATGTAGACCATTGCGTCAGACGACCATTATAAACTATTATTAGGTTTTTAAAAAATCTAATTAACGTTGGTAAAAAAATACATCAATTAGAGTTCAGTTAGCTGATAAGAGAGGTGGCAGATAAAAGCAAGTAGATAAGAAATATTCCTAGACAACAAGGCGCCTTTAGTACGTCTTCACCGTATTGAAAAAGTTTTTTCACAATCTATCCCTAGAAATCCTATTAAAAAAAATTTACTTACCGCTAGGATTTAATTACCTGGATTTATGTAACCCCACAAATGTGATTCATTGACCTTAGAGTTACGCAGAACAATAGTTGTAGGGAAGTAACCAACAATATTGGTTATGTAACAGACTCATTAACATGAATATATTTCAAATTTCGATTCTACTCTCCTGTTAACCCCTCCTCTTCTTGGACTCATCTCAGCCATTGACGAATATAACCTTTGTGTTTCATAAAACCCTTTAATAGCGAGTATAGTATTGATAAACTAAAAATGTTCGAGCTAGAACGTAAAATCTGAATTGATGACGTGCCACTCAGATTTGCATGTACCTCACATAAGAAAGGTCTATTTAAAAGAATATTTGGTAATTAAGCTTAACCATCACAAATCAAGAGTCACCATCACAAATGCACACTATTTCTAACGCAACGTGGACAGACAGGACATTATTTAACAAGATTTAAAATTCAAGACAATAACAAATGTACTTGAGGCTCACAGACAACACAAACGTTTTTACATATAATTTATAACTGTGCAACATTTAATCAAAATAGATCAAATTTAATAATGAATATAATTTTAAAAGGAAGTACTTGGCCAGAACCACCTCATATTATATTTAACAAATATAATAAAGAACTTATAAAGTTTATCAAAAGTATAGATATGGATGCAGCAAAAATACATTAGAATGTAAAGTTGATTGTGAGGAATAGGAATCATAATTCAATATATTTACCTTACATAGACTCGCAAATTATACCTCGGCTGAGTTTAACTTTAATTGATTTATTTTTTGTTCTTATTTTATTTATTTACTTTTTCATTTCATTTATTAATTTTATCTGTAATTAGCTTACTTATTTTAATATTTTATTTTATTATTATTATTACTTTTATATTATATTTGAGGTGATAGTTGATTGATATATATATATTGAAAAATAAAAATGTATTTAAACATAATCATACATGTAATATACCATGTGGCAATGGAACATGTATTCAAATAAATAACTCCTCATAGGGGTACTATGTGGAGAACAAAAAAAGCTTGGAATGGGATGTTCCATGATATATCGGCTTATTGTTAATGTTCTTTGAAATGATGTGATGCTTTACTGAGAGGTGAATACTAAAAAGTGCAAATATTTCGATTAATATCTGAGTCAGAGATACTGTTTGTAGAGCAATATCTATAGAAAATTAAATTTGCAAGAACATACATGTACATTTTTTTTTGTACATAATAACGGGGATATTTTGATGAGCACACACACACATTTTCCTCATTTCCTAGTTGAGATCGATGGATACCGAAGACTTTTATGGAAAATCCACTTATGAGTAGTACAACCCCAATTGTAGAATGTGCTGAAACGAACGAGCACGAATTAAGAGGCATTAGTCTAATGGGATGTGAAACAGAATATCAAGAATATGTATCTTTCCCCTGGTTATGCATGACATTTTAATAATATCCGGCGTGATGGTTGTTCTAGGAATGTTTTCTAACTTCCGATATTAGGACAACCTTAATTGTCGGTTTCCTTCCTATTAGGATGCAGCGATTCCGGTTGGATGGACTGACGTCACCATCAACCGCAATTCCATCTACCTGTAACCTTCATTCTAAATAATTGCACGTCCATAAGATGTAATAAAAAAACCACAACACGTCCCCCGGATCCTTTAATTAACCAATTTCGATTTCCAAAAGCACCTGAATCTTTATACACTCCACTAAAATTATGTTAGCACAATGGGAAATGAAAATGTTCAGATAATTTAAATGCGTTGTACTCCAACTCGACAGTCTTCATTTTATTAGCAGATTTCCCTTAGGGGAAATCAGCTATTGAGGTCGTACTCATGACGCGATTTTCGATTTTTTTCTTCAAATGAAGTCCGTCAAAACTGTATATATATATATATATATATATATATATATATATATATATATATATATATATATATATTTGTCTGTTACCGCTCTACCGGTCGCAATATTTGTTTTATCGTTACCAAACTTGATATATAATCGTATTATACAAAAAGAAAGATCAAGTTCGTTGACGCCTGAAATCAGACAGGGGGGGCGGTTAAGGGGAGGATTTTTGAAAATTCGAAATATCCCCGTTACTGTGCGGCGGATCGAAAATTTGTATAGAACCAATCATATTGTAAATTAAAAGATCTATAAATGTTAGCATGTACATGTTTTCATTATCTTTAATATTAACCGAAATATTTGTGTGTTTTAGTTTTCGGCCTTCAGTAAACCCCCACTCCTACTCATGTCATATCAATAATTACCTGTTATATTATGAAGCACTTTGTTTGAAGCCTAAATAACAAATATTGTTCTTATTGAACTTTTACGTCACGAGATATATGCAAATTCGGGACGCAAGTGGGAAATCTGCTTAGTTAACGCAGCCCCTGCGTGACGGACTTTTAATTGAGCACCCTAAGTTTTCTAAATCGGTCCTCTTCATAATAGCAGTTCAGCTGTTGATATAGTACACGTGATGCAATTTTCGAAAACAAAATCCATTCAAATGTCTATCGGAGATGACATAAATAATGCCTGTTCAATTTTATACGTTTTATTCTGTTCACGATAATTGTATTAGCTAGGTTTAGCAATAATTGTTTCATTTTTAACAAAATCAATATTTAAGTGTTTCATGTATAACTAAAGATCAAGTTCGTTAACGGCAGAAATCAGATAGGTGGAGGAGAGTTTTAAGAGAGAGTTGTTGGTGAGTAGGTGGGGAGCTTTCTAAGCAGATAGTTGGATTGATGTCTTTTAGAGTTTATAAACATATTTTGATCTCCAAATATTTTTATTTTTGCGCTATATCACGTCATCATTGTTCTGTGTTTTTCAACATTTATATAATTCCTTATTCACCAAAATAACAATTAACAAACATGTTTTTCTTTTCTTTTTTTTCAAACAAGTTTCTTCTTTACTTTCTTATTATGCAGATTTCAACTTTCATCAATTGCATCACTAATGTCCATTTTATAGTTCCTCGTTACTACACAACTTACGTCATATTCCCCACTTCGTTTTATTTTTCGTTTTATATTTGACGGAACTAATTTAAATTAAAATAAGATCTACTCATTACAACAATACTTGATTTAGCTGTTATAATGTTAAATTAAATGCAAAAGTATAATGTTAAGTTAATGTAAAAATATTATTTTTGAAACTCCTGACTTTCAAGACTCTACCGAAGCATTCAACCATTGGCAGTCAATATCATTTACTAATACAGTATTTTGCTCTACAGCATTATAAACAATATCTCTCTATTTTCCAATATTATATCGGTTGGGAACAGAAAAATCTGGATTTTCAACGATATATGATCGTCAATACAAGTTTTACATGCCCCCTGAATAAAAAGTTCGTCACGCAGAGGCTGCGTAAACTACTTAAGCAGATTTCCCACGTGAAGTTTTACAAAAGAGAAATTTCTCGAGAGCCGAACAGTTAAGAAAACGGCCGACCTAGCTTTGGCGGGAAACTCACTCTCATCCGTTATCCGCCCAGATTTAATAAAAATGCAAATATCTCCCCTCTAAACCCCCCCCCTTCCACTGGTCCGATTTCAGCCGTTAAAAACTTGATCTTTCTTTTTACAAAAAACGACTAAATATCGAGTTTGGTAACGATTAAACAAAAATTTCGACTGCTAGAGCTATAACAGACAAATATATACAGTTTTGAACGGACCTCATTTTCGTCATCTACTACGTAGGATCGATGGACATTTGAAGAAAAATTTCGAAAATTCCGTCATGAGTACAATCTCAATAGCTGATTTCCCTTAAGGGAAATCTGCTAAAACTACCCTATAATATTGAAATGAGCTCCTACTGAGTAAATGTATATATGTTATATATTTAGAATGGTATAAGATTGTTAACGAAATTAACTTATAATTTATAATTATGAAATAGATAGGTTTTTTATAAAATGTATTCTTGGATATTTAGCTACTTTTATGACGAATGTATTATGTACTTAAATATGTAAAGAAATTATTTTGCATAATATTAGTAAATGTTTTATAGATAACAAAAAATATTTGACGGATCCTATTACGTTATATTAACATTTAATGGATATAAATACAGTTCATTTCAATGTTTCAGTACTAAACACTATCTTAACGTACAACAATTAAAAGCTAAAAATAAAATTCATATTACTCCTTACGGATTAGGGATACAAAACATTTTTACAAGATCTTTCTTGTTTATCTTGAAAAGATCTATTAATTCTGTTCTATAACATTATTCGAGCAGCTGCATTGGAACGGAGATAGCATATATCACTTTCATTTGAAGTCATTTTAAATGAAATGCAAACAAACCATTTGTATATTTAATGTACTTAGGAATACAAGGAAGACAGATTTTCTTTCTTAAGGAGTAAAAAAGAAACGATGCATCGTACTGTAAACACTAGATAGAACGGACTTATAAAAATCAACTTAAATCTATTGTAGCTCGGCTCAATTATGTCAGTGTGTGTATATATCAGTTTAAATAATAAATTATATATTATTATTCTTATATTTAGGCTATATTTTCAGTAATAAAAATGTGTTTAGACAAATTGAATCGTATTTTTTTCATCCAAAAGGATGATAGAACAATATATTTTGTATGTATTCAAATGACGCACATTTACTATTTGGACTACCTTGTGGTGGTTTATTTAAAAACACAAACATCTCAATTATTAGGTATTGATTTTATTAGGGTAGAAATGCAGAGTAGAAATCTATTAGTAGATTTCTCTTGGGGGAAATCAGCTATTGAGGTCGTACTCATGACGTGATTTTCTAAAAGTTTCCTCAAATGTCCATCGATCCTACCTAGGAGATGACGAAAATGAGGTCCGTTCACACACACACACACACACACGTAACCAAACTCGATATATAAGCGTTTCATACCAAACTAAGGGTCGAGTTCGTGAATGGTTGAAATCGAACCAGCGGGGGAGGGTGGGAATAGAGTAGGACGATTTACGAAATTCGAAAGATCTCCGTTATTATACGTCAGATGGAAATATTTATAGAACCAATGTTATTGCAAATGAAATGTACTATAAATATTGTTATATACAATTATTCTCTATCTTTAGTATTAACGGAGATATTTGCATTTTTTTAGATTTCAGCCATCAGTAAACCCCCACTACTAATACTCTCATATTAACAATAAGTTGTTATATTATAAAGTACTTTATTTGAAGCCCAAATACCAAATAATGTTCCCATTGAGTTTTTACGTTCTGAGATAAATGCAAATACGTGACGTGGAAAATTTGCTTAGTTAACGCAGTCCCTCCGTGACGGACTTTTTATTCAAATGTAGTTTTCTCTTGGAAAATTGAAAAATTATTTTGACATATTAGTTGTAAATTTCAATTTACGGCTTCTGGCAATGAAACAAAATTAGGAAAAATGATTTCTATCTATGAAAGGATACCCTTTGGACATTCTTATGGATGGTAGGCAGAGATGTAAATGTGCCATCTTAACTAGCACAGACTGTATCTTGAGGCGATAGGACAAGGTCAGGCCAGGAGGAGACAGCTCGGCGCCACCCCTGCAACTCCTCTCACTAACGGGCCCAGCTCAGCCTAAACTCATTCTTTCCGCTTTCAAATTATTAGCAGACTTCCCCTCGAAGGAAATCACCTATTGAGGTCGTACTCATGACGCGATTTTCGAACATTTTCTTCAAATGTCCATCGATCCTACCCCAGGAGATGACGAAAATGAGGTCCGTTCAAAATTATATATATATATATAGGTCTGTTAACGCTCTAGCTTCTGTTTGATCGTTACCAAACTCGGTATTTAATCGTTTTATGTAAAAAGAAAGATCAAGTTCGTTAATAGCTGAAATCGGACCAGTGGGAGGGGGGGGGGGGTTTGAGGGGGATTTTTGAAAATTCAAAATATCTCCATTACTATACGTCGGATCGAAAAATTGTATAGAACCAATCTTATTGCAAATTAAATTTACTATAAATATTGATATATACACTTATTAACTATCTTGAATATTAACCGAGATATTTGCATTTTTATTAAGTGTGTGTGCAGCTATTATCAGAAGTTTCCGGATTAGTTCGGCCGTTACCGTAACTGTTCGGGTCTCCTGTAACTTAACCGTTCTTGTCTTCTAACCTTTTACTTAGTGAGATATTTTACCTTTAAATCGGCCACTACACTACCCTAATACTGATTGCAACAATTGTTAAACAATGTTTTAGGAGATTTGCCTTAAGGGAAATCTGCTATTGAGGTTGCACTTATGACGCGATTTTCGAAAGCTTTCTTCAAACGTCCCCAGAATCTATCCTAGAAGAAAGTCCGTCACGCAGTGGCAGTGTAAACTAAGCAGATTTCCACGAGGGTCGCTTGTTTGCATTTATCTCAAAACTTAAAACATCAATGAGAACAATATTTGGTATTTAGGCTTCAAATAAAGTGCTTCATAATATAACAGCATATTATTAATATGTCATGAGTAGGAGTGGGGGTTTACAGAAGTCCTAAAACTAAGAAATGCAATTATTTCGTTTAATAATCCAGATAGCGAAAACACATATATAACAGCATTTAAAACATTCAACTTTCCTAGTTCTATGACTATATATGTACATTTGGGATGGTTATTTTTAAAAGCAACACCAAGGTATTTTGCGGGAAGACAACGATGACAACATTTAGCAAAATCGCATTTTATATATATATATATATATATATATATATATATATATATATATATATATATATATATATACATACAAACACACATACAGTAATTTAATGAATATATAAAAATGTAAGGCTGCGATAAAACAAGGTTTTAATCTGATTGAAGCCTTCAGAACAAGAAGGTTTCAATCAGATTGCAATGTAATTGCGAGTGCAATCATAGATTTATTTCATTATTAAAGTTAATCTAGCCTTAGTAGATACAAACAACATCCACCACATTGTAAGACTGTAATTAACGATGGTAATGTGTATTATATAAAATGTAGTAAGCCATGGAGAAGACAAAAAAGTCCGTCACGCAGGGGCTGTGTTATAACTAGGCAGATTTCCCACTTGCGTCCCGTATTTACATTTATCTCATGATGTAAAAGTTCAATGAGAACAATATTTGTTATTAAGGCTTCAAATAAAGTGCTTCATAATATAACAGCTTATTGTTGATAAGACATGAGTAGGAGTGGGGGTTTACTGAAGGCCGAAAACCAAAAAAACCCAAATATTTCGGATAATATTAAAGATAATGAAACAATATACTTAACAACATTTATAGATCTTTTAATTTGCAATAAGATTGATTCTATACACATTTTCGGCCCGACTTACAGTAACAGAGATATTTCGAATTTTCGAAAATCCTCCCCTCTAAACCCCCCCCCTCCCACTGGTCCGATTTCAGCCGTTAACGAACTTGATCGGACTTTTTCCATAAAACGTTAATATATGGTGTTTGGTATAATTTTGAGCGGACCTCATTTTCGTTATCTCCTGGGTAGGATCGATGGACGTTTGAATTTTTTTTCGAAAATCGCGTCATGACTACGGCCTCAATAGCTGATTTCCCTTAAGGGAAATCTGCTAATACAATTCTCGAAATATTGGCCTAGACTGCAGCTTATTTTATTAGCATTGACACCTTCTCAATTAAAATCTGGTCGAAACATGTCTGTCTGTCTCTGTCTCTCTGTCTGTCTGTCTGTCTCTCTCTCTCTCTCTCTCTCTCTATATATATATATATATATATATATATATATATATATATATATATATATATTTCTTATATACCGCCCTCCACTAATTGAGACTTTCATTATTGGAGATTTTAGACAAGAATATTAATACAAATATGCATGTATGTTACAACGGTATAAAATATGCTTTTTTCGGTCCTTTGTAATTTGCATTTTTCTGTGTAATAAATATCCCTCCTTCTCCAAAATGGCGACGAGACACAAGTCATGACGTAAATAAAAAATAAATTTGTTTAACCGTCTATAAGGTCATATTTTAATATCAACGACCTCTTTCCTTTCAATACAGATTAGATTATATGCGTGACGTTTTATACGTATGGACCTAACTGAGAGAAAAAATAAGATATATCTTCCCAGAGACTGAAGTGAGTGTCGATATGAATATTTCCCTCTTATCAACAGTGTTATCTCTGGTCACGTCTTGTGATCCATATAGATAAAATATTGCAAATATGACTCCTGCCATCAAATAAGGATGTCTCGATTTTCTGAGATACTTTTGCCTTAAAGATTATTGATATTGATTATTTCAATGAACATCATTAATGAACCATTTTTATAACATCCAACAGGGATTGGGGCTCAGGTTGGCCGTTGCGGGTTAAGGCGTTGGTAGACGTTGGATATCTCGCGTGGTAGACCTAGAGTGGCGGGTCCGATTCCCGCCCTCGGCAGTAGAAATTTATTTAGTGACGGACTCATTAAATAGATTCCTTAGTTCCACCCTGGCTAGAAAAGGATGGTAACCTGTAGATAGCCCGTCCCAATTAGCCATAGTAGCATAAAGTGGACGTAAATAAATAAAAAAATAAATCTAGCTCTCGTTCATCCATTAACTGATCAATGCTAGAACAGATTAATGAACTTAATATGCTACAGATTTAAACAGAATTATTTTGAAATTATAAATGTTAGATATAAGAACAATCTAAATTAAAATATGGAAAATAGAATTCGGGATGAGATTATAAGCGTGTCATTCCAGCCCCTGAAAAATCTACTTCGTCAACGCGACCGGATTTAAGAATTCAAAATTTTCCATTCCATACTTAGACCAATTTTTCCATTTTTAATGTGTTGAAAAGACAGAAAATCAATTACCAGGTTTATACAGAATTATTTTGAAATTCAAAATGTTAGATATAAGAACAATCTAAATTTAAATATAGAAATTAGAATTCCTGAAAAATCTACTTTGTCAACGCGGCCGGATTTCAGAATTCAAAATTTTGCATTCCATACTTCGACCAATTTTACCATTTCCAACGTGTTGAAGAGACAAAAAACCAATTACCAGATTTAAATAGAATTACTTTGAAATTCAAAATGTTAGATATAAGAACAATCTAAATTAAAATATAGAAAATATAATTCGGGATGAGATTATAAGCGAGTCATTCCTGAAAAATCTACTTTGTCAACGAGGCCGGATTTCAGAATTCAAAATTTTACATTCCATACTTCCACCAATTTTACCATTTTTAATGTGTTGAAGAGACAAAAACCAATTACATACAATTACAGTTGTGCTCAATGCGTCTGCTGTAATAAAGCCATACAAATAGAGCGCAAGTGTGTCTAAGTAATTGACCTTCTGCCTTTTCAATACAGGGAATATGGATTCAAGGTCAGGTTATCGTAACATTGTCATTGTTCAAAGAGAACAATATATTTCGAACACCATTCATATCATACCTTGTCTTATGTTATTTTTTATTTTTTTTATTTATTTTTTTTCAATGAAACCAAGATTGATAAAGTTTAAGAAATTTATGTTTTGACGAATTCACTCAAAATTAAAAAAATGTATATCTTGACAAAATACTAAAAGGCGTACCCTTTACATAATTATAAATGATTTTTCTAATTTTGTTCCTTAATCCCTTGGCCCAATGACCAGATGTCGTAAATCGATATTTGCAAACAATGCGTTAAATGAACTTTTTTTTTCTTTTTTCCTAGAGATCATTATATATTTTTTAGAAATGTATACGATACATTTCTTCCCCAATGAATGCAATACCTAGTGATTGAGATATAGACGAATATAAATTTTGAAGTAGAAAATAAACCAATACAAAGTAGTAAATTACAAAACAGCCTATCTTGCGCCCTTTGAACATATACAAAATATCTCCACTAATTTGTTCTATCATTATCTTCGCTCTGGAACCTGAAATCTTACCAAAAAAAAAAAAATACAAACAACAAAACAACTTTTTCGTAATGAAAAATGTAGCTTGAACACAATTTATTATTTAAACTCATATAGATAAATTAGGTATTATGACTTAAATTTACCCCTCCCTTACATCTGTTAGTGGTAGTAAAATATAAAACAATGCATGTTGCTATTAATCATCATCTAAGCCTTGAAGTTGCGACACTGTGTTCTTACGAAGCTACTCTATTCATATTAATATAACCACTGAAATCAATAAGATTTTCGATGTACCTTATGATTTACCCTAGAAGTTATCTCCTCCGTTTTTCTATAGCCTTCATAAGACTTTCATTTGAGTCCAACTTATTCTGGCGATTCTGTGTCAATTCCAAATTTCCATTGCTTCAAGAATCTGAAACTAAGTCCTGCCATCTGGCCGATAATTCAGTAGAAACCACTCCACATATTCCCATAACAAAATAAGCTTAATTTATGATTACTCTATATTATAACAGAAATTCTATTACTAAGAACCTTTGAAGAGACAGTATTTTTTACATATTATATTTTTCCATCGGTTAGATTTAACTTCTAATTAATTAATTAATTCTAATCCCCTAATTCTTTTGATGGGGGAGGGGGGTCCACCTATGATCTGCAATCTCCTTAAGTATGACGGATGGACACATGCGTCTATAAGTACACACGAAATGAATGGAAATAAATTGTACAAAATAAGGAACCTTCTCGATGGTCTAATTTTTGAGAGATAAAGGAATTCTCGAGCTCAGATGTTTTTGTTTTATTTCTGAGGCTCGTTCGTGATACATCATGTCATAAATGGAATTCTTAATTTTATTGAGTGGAGAATTATTTTTAGCTAAAACTATATATATATATATATATATATATATATATATATATATATATATATATATCCGTGTGTGTGTGTACTCAGAATTAGTGTGCATCTAGAATTATTGACTAATAATGATTAACTCTCAAACAGGCCTCGGAAATAAACTGGTGCATCCCATTTTTACCTTTACAAAATACCTCATTGCTGAAAATTATCTCTTAAATTTTTTAAAATAAATTCATTTTGCCTCATGCCAAATATTATTCTGAAGATCGCAAGGAAATTCTTAGAAGCTGCCATTTACGTTTAACAACATGTAATTTTCAGTATCTACAACCGAAACGTGAAATGAACTTAGACACAACCTACTCATCTTGGAAATCCATTTACTTGTTTTTACAAAAAAATCATGAATTTAAGTAGAAGAATAGCAACCGCGAAATACACCATTAGCAGTGGAATACTGCTAAAGATTGTAAAAAATGTGTCCTTGTCGCAACCTCCGTTCGTTTGGTGGTAATGTCTCCACAACCTGTTCGACTACCTCTATTTTGCTTCTTTTTGCGCAGGTGCCCCTGCAAATAGAAAAGATTGATTCTTATAAATGAAAGCAAGGTATCGTATAAATTAAGGTTTTTTTTTTTTGTTTTTTTTTAATCAATCTTTAGTTATCTGTAAAAGTTAACTAATATTTTCTTCTGAAGTTCATTTATCAGAACATTACTTATTTAATTATTAATCTCTCAGCTGTAGTCCTGAAATATATGTTTAAAATATTCATTTCCTAAATCTCTTTTATCATTCTGGCAACTACCTCATAACAATGATAAGGATGACATTTTTATCACACTAAAAATAAACTTTCTTTAGCAAACTAATTGCTAAACAATTCCTTCTTTACATAACATGTTACGTTGTTGATAGTTACACAAAGACTGTTATCCATTTATGGAAAGGATTATATCATATCTCCAAGAAATAAGCTCATTAATTTTTTTTCCTTCAGATTGCTACTACTGATCCTTCCAAAATAATAATGATACATCAAAGAATTCGAGGCGGCTTTTCTCTCCCGCGTTATCAAATAAAGGAGCAGCCCTGCTCTGCCCAATTTAAATGATTAGATCATTATAAATTAATTGGTAATTTCTAAGAAAAGCTACGACTATTTAAAATCAAGTTTATTTGAGAACTGCCCTTTAGGAACATCTGATACGTCTATGTGAACTTAAATTAAATTAACATACTTTTTTAAAAATGGCTTTTGTCAAAAAAGGAATTGGACAAATGCGGAAGGAATGGAAAAGGGAATACTCCCTCATTGCTCATTTTATAATTAATTTGAGTTTTAAAAAAATTAAACGAATTGCCTTCTTTCCAATAGGCAAAATATCCTCTGCGGCATTTACTGAATGATCAAAATAACATATGAACATTGTACTGAATATTAGTAAAGAGTGTATACAGAAACACATTTGTTTACAACAATGTAGAACATAGCAAATCAAAGGCTTGAAGATCAAATAACTCTGGTTAGAATATTGGTATTTTGTTTCTACGTTACATAACATTTAATAACAATTCTAGATACAAATTGTGTCCTGAATTCAAATAAGTTGTCAAAATTATTCAGCCAGACATAGTAACCATTATTTTGTAGCACGAACTCTTTTATTTTTAATTTTAGTGCCTATTACAATTTTGTTTACAAATTTTTACACAACTGGGTATGATTAGATAATAAAAAGTCCGTCACGCAGGGGCTGCGTAAACTAAGCAGATTTCCCACGTGAATTTTAATAATAGATAAACCTACATACTGCTAACACAACACCACCGTGAATATTAGGTGAATAAATACAAACGGTAATAAGAAATCCTTCCCCACACGGCGGAAAGCGACTCAAATGTAAACAAACAGGTCTGCCAACGGCTTTCAGTTATTGTTTTTCTTTCCGGTGTCGGAAAGAAAAACAAGAACTGAAACATATCAGAATATAACATATTAATTTTATTGAAAACTATGTACTGTATCTAGTACTGTTCTAGTAGATAACATAGATCTAGTATCTCAGTTCTTTAGATGTTTATTCACTTATTAACTCCTATGGACATCCAAATCAGACATATGATTGGAGTTATCTCAAGTTGTATTACAAAATGACAATAACTTATCTTCAATGCCTATTGCAAATAATGCTGATTTGAATCAAAGAAACTGGTATTATAAAATACCCCATAAGAAATATATGACTATAATAATAATAAAATTGTATTACAGTAATTAACGTCTTAATGGGAAGTTATAAAAGACACCCCAGCACTAATTGTCTTCACGCCCACACTGCAGTAGTAGTTTTTAGTAGTACTGAGCTTCTAGGCTTGGTGACGTCAATCTCCCTTCCTATCAAACTCGTCTAACGGTGTTTGTAATTGCTCATTTTTTTTATTTAAATTATTTCCATAATACAACAATTTCATTAAGATGACGTGTAATTTTATAATTTGTATTTCTTGATATCTTTTATAGGATTTTATATACCCCGAAACGACGTTTTTATTTTCGATTTTCCATTTTAGTCAAAAAGTTATATGAAACTTCTAGACACATTGGATCCCATCGAAATGAGGGGGAGGGGGGGGGGAGAGAATAGTTAACGTTTCTCAGTGGCTGACTGGAAGGGGATATAAAAGTCCGTCACGCAGGGTCTACGTAAACTAAGCAGATTTCCCACGTAAAGTTATACAATAGAAAAATCTCCATACGAGTGCCGTACAGGATCGAATAGAAGCGACCATTGATAGTCCATTACACTTAACAAAAATGCAAATATCTCGGTTAATATTCAAGATAGAGAATAAATGTATATAACAATATTAATAGTAAATTGAATTTGCAATAAGACTGGTTCTTTACAATGTTTCGATCCGACATATAGTAACGGAGATAATACGAATTTTCGAAATTCCCCCTCTAACCCCCCCCACTCGTCCAATTTCAGCCATTAACGAACAGGCTAGATATAGATATATATATATATATATATATATATATATATATATATATATAAAAATTTTAACGGACCTCATTTTCGTCATCCCCTGGCTAGGATCGATGGACATTTGAAAAAAGTTTTTGAATTCACGTCATGAGTACTACCTCAATAGCTGAATCTGCTAAAAGCCAGAATGTTTACATCGATCAAATTGTTCTGCCCTTAAAAAGAGTTTAAAACTAGAAATATGCAATACGATTATCAGACCAAGAGCTAGGCGTTCTGTGCAGCTAAAAGAGGGAGGTAAACCGGGAGTACGTGGATGCCTGGATGGAGGACTTGTGGAGGCTAGGGGTCCCTCATTGTAGGATCCTAGCTACTGTCTGCAACAAATTAGTTTAAGATGGGTGCATAGACCCATTTACTACTACAAGTAATGTAGCACTTAGCAGTTAATAATTTGAAAAACTTACTTTGGTTCAGCCAGAGAAAAGATATACCTATACTAGTATGTTCTAAATACCAAAATCTCTAATATATATAATAAAATTTAATAAAAAAGAACAGAAAATTTGTCGCATACGGATGGATGTGAATGTGCTCACCAAATCTCTTACATCTTCTTGCGCGTGAGACGTTATTTCATATTTTAAACTTTTTTTTTTAATATTCAGTGTTTAAAAATTTCAAAGTTAAGAGCAAAACTTGTATTTGTATTGATGTTTTATCGTTATTTTTTTTAATTTCTGAAACTAGTCTGTTTTGTAATTTTATAGGAGCCAAGGAGTATGGAGATACTTCGGTGCACATTAAGAACTTATTACAAATTGACAATATTATTAATATTTTATGTCCTATTATGACTGCGTTCTAAGAATTGCCTCGTGTTAAAATGATAAAACTATGATGCCTTCAGTATATGTATTGATTTTTTTTTTCCACTCTTCGTATATTTAAATAAAAACCCTTCAACAAAAGTATCAAAAGAATTGTTAATGGCAAGTATACAATAGGCTGCTGGCAGTAGCCTTATTTCCTGGCCTTGGATACCACCTGCTCCATCCCATTTTTATATGTGGTACCTTTCACTTGCTTAGTGTGAAAAGATTGTGTTATTCAACCCATTTAGATCAAATTTTATTCGCTCAAAGGTCATGGTCAAATGTCCATATACATGCGAGATTTGAAATGTTATCCTGACAAGGAATCGGTTAATTTTCTCTATAGGCGCTCGGAACACATTTGTGATCTTATATTTTGTGGTAGAAGAACTGTCCAAGAAATATTTATTTTTAGCATTTTATATTTAGCGACTTCCTTTTGAAGGCCTCCTTCCTCCGCAAAGATTCAATCAAAGCGGTAGAGCGCTTTTACAGCACTGGCTCTATGATTAGTGCCCTGTTGAAATACACAAACAATTTCGTTCTACCATAAAAATAAGTATACACAGAAGGAACTTCTAAAAGTAATTTCACATAAAAATGAGATACGGAAACAATTAAATATGGGCTCCAATGAATATGTAAACATAAAATACAGGGATATAAAAAAAAAAATTCATTAAAAATACACCAGAATCTAAGAAGAACTAACGAAGTTGCACAAAAGATCTCGAATAAAGAGAAATATGAAAAAAACTTAAAAAGATGAATATCAGAGACCTTCCTCAACAGATAACTAATTCTTTCAGAATGAGGCCTGAGACCAGAGAGGCCTTAACATAGTACTCTCACCTAGTTTGTTTATATTACGATTTACTGTCTTCAGTCTATCCAATTTAATGTATACATTGTCGTACTCAAGTGTCGTATCGTTCTCTGCTTCAAAAGAGAATATTATATTTAAACACAGATATGCTATTGAGGTCGTCCTCATAACGCAATTTTCGAAATTTTTCAAATGTTCATCGATCCTACCCAGTAGATGACGAAAATGAGGTCCGTTCAAAACTATATATATATATATATATATATATATATATATTTGTCTGTTAAAGCTCTAGTGGTCGCAATGTTTGTTTGATCGTTACCAAACTAAATATTTAGTCGTTTTATGTAAAAAGAAAGATCAAGTTCGTTAACGGCTGAAATCGAACAAGGGGAAGAGGGAGTTTAGGAGGGGGAGAATTTTGAAAATTCGAAATATCTCCGTTACTATAAGTCGGATCGAAAAAGTGTATAGAATAAATCTTATTGAAAATTAAATGTACTATAAATATTGTTATATACGTTTATTCTCTATCTTGAATATTAACCGAGATATTTGCATTTTTCAGTTTTCAGCCTTCAGTAAACCCCCACTTCTACTGGTGTTAGATAAACAATACTCTGTTATATAATAAATCACATTATTCGAAGCTTAAATACCAAATATTCTTTTCCAGAAACCTTTATTATACGAGATACATGCAAATAAGATCTGGTGCCCCCCCCCTTCTTTAGTTTTTGGACTACTAAAATTTGATTGATTGCGATAAATTTGAGCGATACGCTCCTACACTCGGGTTCTAATGTTCTTTCTTACCTCTCTGCACAAAGTAAGAGGCGTCTGTATACTGCAACCAAATATTTTATAGACTCTAGGCTCGATATAATTCTTGATCCGTGGTAATAGAAAACCAATTCAATGGACGCCTATTTTTGTAAGTAGTCAATATATCAAGTTTTCTCAGTTTACCGTCCAATTTCACTTGCACAGAGCCCGGATGAGGAACCCAGAGGAGCAAGCCTCTATTATTTTATTTGCCCACACTAATGTTCATATCTCCCATCTTTCCTCCGAACCTCCGCTTAATTAGTCTTTTCAAAAGTCCATCTCTGTAGCTGTTGTACGAAAGGAAACGCTTGATGTTCTTTTTACCTCAGTCTCATAAAATGTCGTTCAGAAAAATATTGCCTAACGTCTTGTTCTTAGGGTTGAAGGATCAATTCAGAAAAGACTACTAAATTTATGGAAGACAACTTGCTAAAAACAAGAAACCAGTAGACATCATGTCGCAAATTATAAATCAAGATAGCAACGCTTATTTTTCTTACTTCTCTAGAATGAACTTAATTATCTGTTGGCAACTATCATGTATGAGCGTTGCCAATTTTGTTTAACGAACATTCCACTAAAATTATGAGCATGTCAACGTACGGGTTGCATGAAGACAATATTCATGGAAAATATCAGCACGGTGACTAATCCCCCAACCAAAATTAAGCCCATTTTCAAAAAGCTAAGGCCACATTTAAAAACGTTTTGACGTAAGCAAGCTGCTAATATATTCAGAAATTCCCAAGAAACAAAAGTTATTCATTTCAATTAGAATTAATTCATTTTTGGGGTAATATCTTTCGAACGCCTTCGGAACAAGGGAAAGGAAGTAAGAATCGCGGTAAAGTTGGGATATTCAAAGTGTTGAAAATACTCAACACTGGTTATTTGCAATAATAATTATCATACAAAAGTTGTTTATTTTCAAATGCACCTCCAGTTCAGGTCCCATGGAGACGTAATGGCCATTCCCTTCTGGCAACAGCGCCCTTCAATGTTTACCCCACAATTTAGCTCAGTTAATTTACTAATTTTCCCTAACCTACTTATATTAACAATGCTCCTACTAATTATAATTAAAAGGTAATTTAAGGTATATATATATATATATATATATATATATAATTAATTCTACTATAAAATAAGTTATTATGTATTCCTTTGATCTAAAAGCACGTCATCGCTTCTGGAAGGTTCCCCTATTCATTATAATTCATTAATGGTAATATAGCAAGGTCAATCGGCAAACAAGAGTAAGTTAGTCTACTTCCCATTCTACTTGTGTTTGTTTGAGTCATCCAGTCGGTGTTTTCAAGTTGTCTTGGTAAGGTCATTGCAAACCTCCTTGGACAGATACTTGGGATCCATTGCAACACTGGAATTTTGACTGAAGCAATTCCCTAATTATATTAACATTCGAAGTTCTCAAAAGGCAATGTAATCACTAAGTAACGCGATAGTCATGCGTGGAAAGTAGTGAATTCGGATTACAATAATCGTAAAAATTTCAGTTTCCAGATTTCAACGGAATTAACAGTTTTGTCGCTCCCAAATCCCATTTTAGCAGATTTCCCTTGAGGGAAATCAGCTATTGAGGTCAAAAAATGTCTTCCAATGTCCATCCAATACCTAGGGGAAGACAAAAAAAGTCCGTCACGCAGGGGCTGCGTAAACTAAGCAGATTTCCCATATGAAGTTTTACAATAGAGAAATCTGCATACTGGTAACACAACACCACCGTGATTAAATACAAACGGTAATGAGAAATCTTTCAGTTAATTAAAATAAATTCCCAACTAAAACGGCTTCTGAATTGTAAGAATAATTTATATTTTAATAACTCAAATTTTAGTAGTCCAGGAACTAAAGAAGGGGGGGGGCGGATGAACAGAACGTATTTGCATAAATCTCACAAAGTAACGAAGGTAAGGTAAGGTTAGAAACGACAGGTAAGGTTAGAAGAAGCTTCCACCTGAGCCGAGTAGTTACGGAAACGGCCGACCTAATCCGAACTATTCCCGACCACAGACTTCATAAAAATGCAAATATCTCGGTTAATATTCAAGATAGAGAATAAATGTATAAAACAATATTTATAGTAAATTTAATTTGGAATAAGATTGGTTCTATACAAAAATCCCACCCTCTAAACCCCCTCCCTCTTGTCCGATTTCAGCCATTAACGAACTTGATCTGTCTTTTTACATAAAACGGTTAAATATCGAGTTTCGTAATGATCAAACAAAAATTGCGACCGCTAGAGCGTTAACAGAAAATATATATAATTATGAACGGACCTCATTTTCGTCATCTCCTGGGTAGGATCGATGGACATTTGAAGAAATTTTTCGAAAATCGCGTCATGAGTACGACCTCAATAGCTGATTTCCCTTCTGAGCTGACCTCAATCTGCTAAAAATGAGGTCCGTTTAAAATTGTGTGTGTGTCTATATATATATATATATATATATATATATATATATATATATATATATATAATATTTTGTTAGTAAACAATAAGAATAGAGTCATAAATTAGAGGCCCTGATCGGGAAGAGAATGTACTTGGAGGGAGATGGAAATTAGTAATTCACGCTAGCGGGCTCAGATAATGGTTTCACGCCCATCAGCGGCCCATTCAACCTGAAGCAAAGCCTCTTAGGTATAATTAGTCACGGGCAATTATTCAAATTTTAACGCCACCAAAAATAACTTCTAGACCAAAATTGATGACGCTCTTTGAGGATGATTCATTCATACGCAGTACTGTTGAGTTGAGACGTAAAACAACTGATTCAAAGAGTCACTGCCAATCTATGGCGAAGACGTTGGTCTTTAGCGGTTTTCCCCCTCAGGGAGACGTTGGTTTTAGCAGATTTCCCTTAAGGGAAATCAATTATTGAGGTCGTACTCATGACGCGATTTCCGAAAAATTTCTTCAAATGTCCATCGATCCTACCCAGGAGATGATGAAAATGAGGTCTGTTTAAAACCATACATATATATATATATATATATATATATATATATATATATATATAAATATTTATCTGTTAACACTGTAGCGGCCGCACTTTTTGGTTAATCGTCACTAAACTCGGTATTTAATCGTTGTATGTAAAAAGAAAGATCAAGTTCGTTAACGGTTGAAATCGACCCGTTGGGGTGGGGGGGGGGGGGTTAATTTCGGAATATCTCCGTTACTATACGTCGGATCGAAATATTGTATAGAACCAATCTTATTGCAAATTAAATTTACTATAAATATTGTATATACATTTATTCTCTATCTTGAATATTAACCGAGATATTTGCATTTTTATTAAGTGTAACGGACGAGCTATGGTCGCTTCTATTCGTTTCCGCCGAAAGCTAGTTCGGCCGTTTCCGTAACTGTTCGGCACTGGTATGGAGATTTCTCTATTGCATAACTTTACGTGGGAAATTTGCTTAGTTTACGCAGCCCCTGCCTGACGGACTTTTATAAGACGCATGATAGGCTCAGTACTTTTCAACAACATTTTCTGACACAGAGAGAGACACAATTTCTGTGTCTCTAATGGCAACATTCGTATGCGAGTGTGTGTTGTGTGTGTGTGTGTGTGTGTGTGTGTGTGTGTGTGCGTCATGATTCTTGAACACAGGAAATGAGCCCAGTACGTTAACAAACAAAGTCGTTTAGGGACAAGGGGAATTTATGAGGTCGAAAGTTCAAAATGACAAATTTCTTCGTGCATTTTAGAAATAATGGAGACTATTATAAGTACCTTTTTATTATGAAAATATCTATAAATTATCCTCTATCACCACTCTGTGTTTGTGAGACGAAATATAAAGTATAAATTTGAAGGGACCTAATTTTCATCTCCTTGGTAGGAATGATAGAAATTGGAAACATTTGAAAACGCGTTATGACTACTACCTCAATACTTGATTTACCTCAAGGGAAATCTGTTAAGAACAATTGGACGTAAGTAACTGAGCTACCAATTTTCAAAATGTGTTAGAGTACGTAAATGAGAGTTATCATTGAGGTTTTATATTTTCTAATCAACGCTATGGGGACTAATTTTGGTGTCTAATTGTTTTTTTGTTTTTTTTTGTACTTCTAAACTTCATGTTTCCTCAAAATAAAATAGGAATTCAATCATGATTAGTATGGATGTATTTAAAAAACAATGTAAGAGAATAGCATATCAAAATCAGAATTGTTGTTGTCATTTGTAAATTTTACTAGAAATGAAAGGGTCGTAACTAATAAAGTTTATTGTGTTTCTAAAAGCAGTTACACTGGAAGAGCAATTAATTTGGAGCAATAAAAATTGCAAATATTTTAAAACGACAAATGAATTTTTTCTCCTTTATTTTTTTTTATTTGAAATAAAAAAACGTATAGACTTTTTTATCAATTCTTACAAATTAAACTGACTAAATTCTTTGAAAATCTGTCAAATAAAAAAATGTTGCTACAATCAGACACATTACATAATACAATGTAAAAAATGGGAAATTCTTAAAAGAAAATAAAAACATCAGGGTAACACCTACACTCATACTAAAAATACCGTTTCTTTTCCATTTGGCTCTTTTTTCCTGACTACTGAAACTGGGTAAACTATGAACCTATTAAAAAAATTTTATAATTATTTCGCAAGCCCTAAATGTTTTCAAAATTTTCTAATACTTTGGTTTTACTTCTATCGCTTCTTACTTAATTTAAATTAAACACTCCGATTTGATCATGACATATAGGGTGGTATTGAATCATCAACAACCTTAGAACAGATGAGCTATACTAATTTACATTGACACAATTCAGGCGGCAAGCGGTTCATTTCAATTACATCTACATACTTCCGTTATTAATGCAAATATCTTAAGTCATAATTTATAACCCTGTAATTATAGGCTTTCTCTTGATGACAGGACACAGATCTTATTTTAAGACTGTAGTGAAAACCAGTTGGCTAGAGCGGCTACGTAGGAAAAAAAAGAGTTTCAACCGCTACATTTGAATTTGAAAGTTTTATCGTGTTTTACATTCTAGACTGTTCAACTATCGCCCTGTTCAACTAAAAACATTAGATTAGATAAATACATTAGATAGCGTTGAACTATTTATCTCACAGAGACTTCAACATCATGAGCTGAAATCCCACAGGAGGAAATAAACTACCTATATCCAACTTTTAATTGTCATAGGGGTGGGGATACAATTCAACGGATTCAGCCAAATACCGAGGAATCATCAGGTTCGATGATTTATCGGACATAAACTTATTTAAAGTTGAAATCCGTCGAAAAATGAAGGTGAACATGTTTAAAAATATATACTAAAGATATATTAATAAATAAAACTGCCATAGACAATTAATGTTCTTGAGAGAACAAGGACGAGTTAAACAAAATCAAAAGCTTAGTCAAGCGCCATAACACTGGCGCGATCTGATTGCATATATCTCCCTTGACGAGGATCGAAACTTCCCCGAATTTATAATCAGTTGCTGAGAGTAGTTGTGCCCATGCCTTAACCCGAACAGCCAATGGTGGCCACTGGATGTGTGTGTGCGTGCAAAATCTCAGATCGACGAAGAAACCATTCATTTTCTCTTAAAATTCACCTTCTTGAAGAACGTTTCTAAATATTAGTGGCAAATTTGCTAGAGTAGAATGACGAAATGACTGACGTCTGTGGGTAATGTCAGTGCAGAGTGATTTCCTCAGTTTATTCAATTTTACGTGAATTTAATGGCGACTTCAGAATCTCGTGACTTCTCAAGGAGAAGAATGATGATTATTCCTTCAAAACAAGGAAATATAATTTGTATTCCAATTTCTACTTCCGTCACCTAACACGGTATTTTCAGATAAGATGGGCCCGGATGTAACTCCGGCAATGATGACTAAGCTTTAATATACCTTAAAATCTTTTAACCATCAAGCATCAAATTTCAATATAAATGGGGTGATAAACAACTGGAATTACCCCTGTGTCATTCTAGTTACGAAACTGCCCTCGTACTTGACAACTATTTTGTGATTTTTGTCGTTTAAAGACGTTTTTTTCACACTAATGGTAGATAAATTAAAAGTCATGCAGGGGCTAAACGAAGAAGATTTCCTACGTGCTGGAATAACTCACTAATAGCGCCATCTAAAGAGTGATTTTGTATATTTTATCGTGAGCGATGTCCTTTCAAGTATATTGTTTAATTTTATCAGTTTATATATGTTATCCGGACATTTAACATTTTCTAATTTATAGATAGTTGATGATATTCAAGCATTACCAAGTACTAAATTCGTGGTGATAAGAGTATTGTACGAGGTTTTGAAGAAATTAAGTGCTTTTTACAATAATCCTGTGGTTGTGGTCTAGAATCGTTAGAACCCATTCATTCATATGAATATAGGAAGTATGATAGTTTTGTAGATCAGATGTTGAGTAGTTGAGATGTTTGGAGAGATCATATGGTTGTAGGTTGTGAGATGTAGGAGAAAACATGATGTTAATATAAGATTTGTTGTTAAAAATAGAAAGTGGCTACTCTATTATAAATAAGTTATTTGTAAATATAACAGATCATTTGAATTATTTTTCTACAATTTTTCCAGTTGTCCGTATTAATTATACTGGTCGAAATATATATACTTGTGAACCCTACAGACGTTGTCCTGCAAGCTATTAGGATATTAAATTTAATAATATTATGTTTAAAACATAAGCTATTTTTAATAACTCAAAAAACAACTTATAACCCCCACTCCCGTTCGAACCTAAAAAATTTAATATATCTTATAATCATGGAAGAATTATTGCTAATTTACATATAGAGTTTCCTTAAGTTCGGTTAAATCGTTTCTGCTCAATAAAATTGTTGGCTCCCACTTTAATTTTTTAGTGTATATCTCGTTTATACTTTGTTATACGACAAAAGTAAATATAACAAAAGTTACTCTAAATAACAAAATAAACAAGTTTTATCCTGTGCATATATGCCGAAAAATCTATAGGAAACGAAATATCGCTATTTTTAATTTTAGGCCTCCCTTACAACCCCCACTCCTGCTCCATCTGCAGGGCTGATTTGTGAATCTAAACCATCCAGGGCGTCACCCAAACGCATACAAAAAAATTCATTCAAATCGGTCCAGCCGTTTAGGAGGAGTTCAGTGACATACACACATACAGTAGAATTATATATATAAAGATATATATATATATATATATATATATATATATATATATATATGTGTGTGTGTGTGTGTGTGTGTGTGTGTGTGTAGAGAGAGAGAGAGAGAGAGAGAGAGAGAGAGAGAGAGAGAGAGAGAGAGAGAGAGAGAGAGAGAGAGAGAGAGAGAGAGAGAGAGAGAGAGAGAATTTGAACTGAGGTTGTTTCAAATGAATGTTTATAGAAAATGGCTACTTTTCGGTGTGTGTTGAATATCTGCAGATGTGTGAGTACGTGCGTGTATAAATAATGATTTTGTGCTTCCAAAAACATTTATTTCAAAATCAACTAGTACCTGTGTGATTTGTTGGAAATATCTTATGTACAACCTATTTTCTCCTGACAGTTCGTAGGTGTGCTGCATGTTCGTTGTCTCAAAAGCCATTGAGTTATTTATTACTCTTGTTTTGAATCGTATTTGTTTTTTGCAATAGAAATTGTTTTGTATGTATTAGATAGGTTATTTGTCAAATACGAATTTCCTGTAGTGGAATTACATAAGGGCTTGATAGTGTTGTTCTAATAATCCATCTAATTAATACGTCTTCCAGACACGTACTACAAGGCGAATGTTAGGCAACAGCTATGTAAGTAAGAACTCTTAGCTTGTTAAAGTGCCGCTCCCAATTAATGAAATGTATAATGGAAAACTACATTTCACTGGGAACATCCTGACTCCACCAGACCTCTGACCACAGAGTCATTGAAATAGGAATACCTCCTTGCATTAGTGGAATGTTCCATTAATTAAAATATACTTTTTATTCCGTTTAAACTGATTCATGTGTTAGGTGAAGGCATTCTAAATTCTTCCCTGTAAGTAATTATGAAAAACGAGACCTTGTATTTGACCATTTATCAACAATGGTGAAGCGTGAATTGTAAGTTTTTTAATATCTACTAAAATAATAAGATTTTTATGAATAGCTGCTTCAAAAATACTTTCCTTACTTAAAAGGACAGAAAATATGATCGAGAAGGGGAAGGGCAATATAATTCGTAAAATCTTTTCTTCATAAAATTCGCCTATTGGATTTGCATTATTCATTTTAATAAATTATATTTTAGGTACTATCATTGCACCTTCCAAGTTTTCTGTTAACGGATGTTATTTTATATTAATTACTTTATTTATTTAACGCTGTTTATTATAATTTTATAACAGCATTTCTTATTAACTACATATTAGTACTGACGATTTATATTGGATTGACCAAGACAGGTTTAAGAAAAAAAAATCAACTAATTTTAGGTGAGACCGGATGATTTTCTTTTTCCTTGTTAACTTGTTCCTATGATATTAAAACAATTGTGTCTTGGGGTGAAATAAATTTATCATTCATCAGCCCATGTTAATTATTCTATTCGATTTGCCTCCCATGCAAATAAAAGAAACTTCTCCGGTTTTTGTCTCTAACTTTTCCAAATAGAATAAGAAATAGAATATTTTTAAAACAATTGAAACAAAAATAAAAGAAAGAAACTAACAATGGAATGTAAATGAGAGATTAATACGAAAGGCAGCGAAAAAGAACCTTAAGCTACTTGCACGTTTCATCCACCATTAAGGTATTGTCTTAAAAAAAAACAACAGTAGAATTGCCGGAAGAGAGGAAAAAAAGAAACCAAGGAACGCAGGGGACTTATACCTGACCGCCCCCACTACACCTTCTCTCCTTCTCTTACTACTCTTTTAGACTTCAACATTTCACTTCTCTCTCCATCTCTTACTCTCTCAGAAATATTCGTAGCCATGATCAGGTCAAGATAGTGACAAAAATAATCAGAAAGTCATTTCAGTCAGTGATGAGACAAAATTTTGTTTCCCTTATGAAATTAAACTAAATATTATTTCTAGTTTAATACTTAAATTAATGTAGTATTGCGAAATTAAGTTTTATATTGTTTTACACACACAGATTGGATGTAACTACAATGGAGTCAAGAAATTATATTTGCAATAACCAAGAAACAGCGATTGCGCATATTGCTTGAAGAGACTTAATTCCGACGTCTAAATTTATAATACTCTCTCTCTCAGAAATATTAGTAGCCATAATCAAGCCGCTTTAGTAACAAACATAGTGGGCCATAAAAGAAAATTTTTGTCCCGTTTGGAATAAATTGAAATATAAATATTTGAACATTCTAAAAAACCTTTTCTAAATATTGGTAACAAATTCGCAACAAGAGAATGACGAAATAACTGACGTCTTTTAGTACCTCATTGTAATAAAGCTAACACTCTTATCTAATTTAATACCACTATTAATGTATTAGGGTCACATTAAGTTCTATATTACACAATATATACATGAAACTATAAGGAATAGTATAATTCAGCTGTCAATAAATTATTGTTTTAATACCGAAAGTAGTTTTTCCGCATGCTTGCTTGCCCCTAAAGATGTCCGAAGTCCTAACTTATAGTGTCTTGTAATTAAAAATTCTCGATTTTCAAGGGCGATTTAAGAGGCGAAGGGGGGGGGGGGACCCCTGTGCATGCTGGTTTATTTCCATATTTCGGCAGGTACAACTGACACTTATTCTCACTCCTATACTGCTGTTACAAGAGTGTTAGACACTCAGCCAATAGAAATAACCAACTTCTTTTTGCAAAGTCTGCATGTGCCGTTCTCGGTCGTTCTGTGACAGATTTACTGTTCGGATCATGAGTCCATGAAGGGCCAAGGTCTGTCACGCGTCTATGCTTGGAGGTCAAGTGGTCAGTTTGACAAATTCCCAGCCATTTTTAGTGGCATTACAGACCAAAAACAGGGTTTTCAATTTTTCTACACAATTGCCTCGCGATGCTGAGTGGACACCGGGAACCGAATAGAAATTTTCTGGTGGTCGTTTAGCTTGTTATTCACTAGCTCCTCGAATAATATCTCTCGATATGCAAAAATAGTTCAACTCCTTACATAATGAAATGTAATGTCATAATGAGAGGCGATGCGATAACCGGGAGTCCAAAAAATAGGCAAACATTGTGTTCATACACAGTTACGACGGAGGGCCCGTTTTCAAATATTTCAAAAAGGTAGTAACATATATTTGGCATATTAACACATAATTGAAAAAAACTACACAAAACGGGTTATATAAAAAGGTTTTCATAAGGCTGATATTAATAAGTAAAGTTATTATAGTAGTTTTTATTATATTGTTTTTATTACATTGTTAAATTTTGAGCGAAACCGCCTAGTTGCGGATGCTCCTGTATAAATAAAATAAATTAAAAAAAATAAAATGGAAATTTCGCAAAATATCCTCTAGACACATGGTACAAAACTGGTTTTAACTTCTTTGACAGTGAATTTAATATTTATTTAGAATAATTCTATGAACAAAAAAGTAAGGGATTTGTGCTCAGGGCTCCCAATATTTTTTGCAATTAGTACTTCAGGAACATTCTAAATCCAGAGACCGGTCTAGCGCCCTCTTCGGATTAACGATTGCTAATAAATTAGAGATTGCTGAAAGAATAATGTCGCTAAAAAAAATAATATCTCCTGGGCCAAGCTAAATCCCCTTAGAATTGGTGAAGTATGGAAGAGATTTGTCAGGTGATTTAGGAGGTATGGATCAATTCAAAATGCCAGCAAGTTGGGGAAGTGTGATCTTTGTTTTTTCTTGTTGTTCTACCCACAGGGTAACCGTGGATCAGGAAGTCCTAGTCCCCATGATGGGTTTTCTGTGTGACCGTGGAACTTAGCATTGAAGTCCCCCATCTCCTGAGATCAGCAGTTTAATTGATGCAGATGTACATATATGGTTTGTAACATTGCTGCTTTCAACTTCGCAACTTGAGTGAACAGTTTTTGTGTTAATCGCTCTTTTCAAGACTGATGTACCTTCTGGGTCACTTTCGAGTAGCGCCCTAAGCAATCTCTCTGTCGCACATACACTCATTTAGGTGCCAACACACGCCTTCATAGTACGCGACTACTGAAAGATAAATCAACATAATTCGTCATTTTTGCTTGGATATAATTGGAGTATGACTAGTATATCTAACTCTTAGTTCTTTTTGACAGACAAGGGCCGAGGGTGTGTCCGGAAGAAGTATTCCGAAACCAAGGTCACTAAAGTAAGGCGAGCACTTCCTAGAAATACCTTACGGAAACCTTAAAACCTTTTTAAATATCTAATCCCCGATCTCTCTTATTGACTCACTGATTCAATTAGAAAAATAATTACATTATTATTAAAATAATAACGAGAAAAGGTGTCGTGCCACGATCTATTATATGATACATTACACCTTAGGAAGCAATAATTTATAAACAACCATTAAAGAACGGGAAATAACAGACACAGTCTTTGTAGGTAGATCAGAGCACTATTACTTCATTAAACTTCCTGTCGATGGGGGGGGGGGGTACATAAAAGGGGTTGACAGAAGATCTATCTTTTTCTTTTATTAATTTCAATACAGCAAGGAGTACAGCGTCTTTAGTGAAACGTAACCTCATAAGCTTACTCAGTATATCGAGTTAATTCAATGCTACCAGCTTTTTTATACGGATCACACCAATACGCCAGTTGAATTTCGAGGAAGAGACAAAGAAAGTCAACATCTAACTCCTCGAAACAACCATCTGACTAATTGGAAAACAGTATTCTTATTTGATCTTTCTCGATGCAAATATCTCTGATTTATGTCCCAGGTTATTTCTCCCTTCCCATTAACGTGTATTAATGTATACAAACGGAATTGTATATATTTTTTAAATAAGTGCATTGCCCTTATTATTACCCCTTAAATACATTTACCCTTTTAATGTGATGTCGTAATTATTATCTCTTCTTACTCCACCGCACACTGGAGCGAGTGATAGGGTAAGCCGGACATTCATTAATATCTCCGTTTCTACTGGTCCTAGAATATTGATTCTGGTGTCATTTTAAAGCACATCGAATACTCTATTGAACTAACTGATCAGCAATTTTTTAAGCAATTTTGCCAGATGCGATATAACGGTAGGATGAATTTTAAATGTGTACATACAAATTATGTTTCGCTTACTAAGTAGAGAATTGTGATTTGTAGACACATAATATCAACATATGTTTTAAAAATTTTTATTTTTTTAATAAATTGAAGTTCACAAACGCAATACTATAATTGTAAACAAAAATATATCTAGAATAAAAATTAAAAAAAAAAAAAAAATAATCTACGTATTTAATTTAATAATGAGAATTTGTAAGCTGGAAGAATATCTAACATTTATAAAATTTCAAATGTTTTTTATTTTTCAATTAGAAGTTCTTTTACTTCCGAAGATATTGTTTCTAAGCGATCGCTATCGTTGTTATGTGTTGGCCTTAAATGTGATACACCGTACGTAGTTGGGAAAGGTCCGCGGGAGGTATTATACGTCTTCTGCACCAAAAGTGTTAACACTAAAAGTAAAATATTTAATGAATAGGCAAGTTTAGGCAAGATCTGACGACGTTGTAAATAAGACAATATACTCCTAAAAGAGTGCCAAGTGGTATTTTTTCAAGCAAATACAAGCGATTTGCGAATTCAATTAAATAAAATTATTTTCAACTCGATGTAAAAAAAAAAAAATTAGAGGAATTTTAAAAACCTTTTGTTCCAGTTTTTGATTTTTTATAATACCCTTAATGTGTACTGGAAGCAACAATAATTTATAAAATAAAATAAGAGTTCACGACGAATTTAATAAGCCAAGGCTTTTTTTAACATAGCTATTATAACCAGGCATTATGTAAAAACCATTGCAATAATATGGCTAAAAATCAATCTGCTCAATTGAAAAGTGTCTATGTGGTACTAACAATACAATCAAAATCCCAAATTAAAACTTTTATTTTTTCCCCCAATGTCCAACATTACTGAAGGATCGCTCCAGTGTGCACCGCCGTGTATTCTTTCCACAATTTATCATCTGATGAACCTTTCTTCAGAGGTCGGATCCAACAAATTCCAACAGTTCCACATATATTTCGTCAGACGCAGGGTAAAGGTTATTACTTTACTGGAATTCTTTTCCAATAGGTTCCTTTTTCAAAGACAATAAAAAACTATTTTAATTTGTATCATCTATTGGCACTGGTTCTACGGCAGTAGAGTTTTAAGAGTATAAGTTCGTTCCATGGCGTTCCCTAATTGGCCACTACATATAGCTTGTTATTCAAATTTGAAAACATTGTCTTTGATAGCAGGGTTTTACCTGAGAGGGCTTTCTCTGATGAACACAGTAATCAAAATTTATCTTTTACTTTTAACTCCCTCTCTAAAATTTGAAAAATTAAATTTAGCATGAAAACGTTCCATCGTACTATAATAATATTCCTGTCATTACAACGAATAATTTGTTGTTTGCCTTTAATTTTGGTAAAATAAAAAAAAATAAAGTTTAACGTCCTTTGCTTGTTAATCATGACTTTGTTATATTATTTTTCTTCAATCCTTACACAAAATTTTTTAACAACAACGGAAAGTCAATAAAACACGCAAGCTGACTGTAAATAAATGAGGTGAATCAGAATGTAAAATAGTGTTAAAGAAAGCAAAATATTATTGAAGAAATATAGCACAATAAGCTGTAAAAGAAAGGAAAATATAGTAATAACTAAACTAACTCCGTCATAGCGGCATTTTATTTTTCAGACAGGATAATCGAAAGACGTTTCAATATAATTTCATAACAACCAACAACACACTCATAATAACACTCCCAGCCTGAGGATATAGAATAACAATATTTTAGCTAGGTTACGTTCAGTGTCCTAACGAATAAATTTATAAATTATTCATTCCATTCCGTTTTTATATTGAAACTTAAATTTAGCATTTTTAACTTTCAGAAAAATGTTATTCCCTTAGTGGTTTATATTCTATCTGAGAATAGTAAGGTAAGAATATGAAGAAAAAAAGTATAAGGGTGGGTTACTTACTTCTGTTTATATTTGTCTAAAATAATTATTTTTAGGGATACAAAAAGAATTATTGTCTACCTGTTCAAATGGTTTTGATCAGAAATACAAGGCAAAATTTATGCAGTAAAGCTATAATTTTCTTATTCCATATCAATAATCTAAATTTTAAAATGAAATAAGACTACGTCAACGTTTTTCTATGTAATACAATTTTTGACTGAAAATAAACCTTTTTTTTTAATCCAACCTTTTAAACAATTATCAGAAAATTTCCCATAAACAAATTTTATTCATTCTGTTCTTAATGAAATGTTTTTTTAATAATTGTTTTAATATTTTTTTAATATTGTCATAATTAATAGAGGCTTTTGAAATGTATTATTTTCATGAAAAATACAAAATAAATTGCTATAAAATAAACATAACAGTAATAACTGGCAACCTGTTCTGGATGATTTCAGTTTAATTGCCCTTTTGGTTTTAGATATACAGTTCCTGGTCAAGGGAATTCCATTACGGAAATACAACGTGTATTGAAATGCATTGGAAAAATAATGGGAGCAATCGGTCATGAAATACTAAGTATTGACAGGTCAATTCAACCTTGTGAAGCCAAGGACCTGTTATTTTAATATCTTCAGCTGAAAAGTTGGCAAGATCTGATTTATAAATACTAAATAGCTTAAAAAAATGTGAATACAAATTTAAATGGCATTTATCCTCAACTGGGGAAGTTGGAGGAGACGTAGTTTTCCTCAAAGCACACACCCCTTCACATTATTCGACTACTATAACGAGCAGATTGTACGCCAACGGGGAAATGTTACGAGGGTGTGGCGATAACGTAACTTGCGGCAAGATGTTAAAAACATAGTCCGCTGCTTCAAATTGAGAGGATTTTCCACGTGCTTGGATGATCCACGTACTATTGTGTATTTCTTCAATAATATAAACCCTATGTTAACAACAACTGTAATGTAAGATGAACATAAGATATCTATTGGCTATAAAAACTTAATACGAAAATTCCATAAGTTTGTTGTGTTTTGGGCAAAAAACATCAAGGTCATCAATGCCTAGCCCTCGCAGAACCATATTTGAGTTCCCTGACCATGGGAAATCACCGACACATGCACACTAGGCCGTTTTTATTTTTTTATTTTATTTTATTTTCTTTATATATTTTCTTTATTTTTATTTTTTTTACTTATTTTTTTAATATATATATATATTTTTTTTAATTTTTGATATTTACTTTTTTCAATATTCATGCTTCATTATTTTCATTTCTTTTTTTTTGTCTCAACCCCCCCTCTCTTTTTTTTTGTAAAGGGGATTCTTGGCCGTGTGCCGGCATCACAGGGATATTGTACAACAATTAAAATTCAATTAAATTAACAGACTAACTATTTAAATAAATACTAAAAACAATGCTAATAAATAGACTACAATTATTAATATCAAAAACTATTAAAATAAACACTAAACTTAAGCTATTACAAAAAAAAAACTATTGAATAAACATTAAAATTAAAGATATTAAATAAACATTAAAATTAAACTATTAAATAAACATTCAAATTAAAACTAATAAACTAACTATTAAAACTATTAGAACTAAAAAAAAACGTATGTAGGAGTTGGCGTTTACTGTATACTGGAAACAAAAAAAATACATATATTTCCATTAATATTCGAATTAAAGCAGAATGTAATGAATAAATATTGTTGAAAATGATTGGTTACGTAATATTTTTGCCTAACTTTTTATAATTGTTGCTTGACACTTTGCTGTGTATAGTACTGATCCTAGAAGAAAATTCGTGACCCAACAGAAGTAAAATTTAAAAAAAAAATAAACGTTTTAATAAAATTGAATTCAGAATTTAATCAAACCAAATTTATGATAATAAGTTTGATAAAACATTCGTCTTGTAAACTTTCACAATAAAACATTTCATGAACTAATAGTAGTATCTATGAAAGATTTACCGTAGTCCCAAAATAACATTTGGCTCCGATTTTCAAAAGGAATAATTTTATACGTTGTCCTTTTTTCTTAGAAAGTTTTTAGAGACATTTTATATAAAAAATGGTCTTAGAAAGTTTTTCCAACAAATTTACTGCTTAAAATGATTATCAAGATTGGTTATGTAATGCTTTTAGTGAAAATTTGAATGCATTTTATATAAACGTTTTCTTAAATTTCCATAAGAACTTATATGTAAGTTCATATTAAAACTACCAGCAGGGTCCCATTCCTTCCATACAATGTAATCAGACTCTTCCCTCCATAAAAGCAAAAATGCTATCATGTTGGCTTTATAGCATCCAATAAATTGATGTTTTCAGTGTTTAATGAGAAAGTCCATATACTATGCGTGTGCCTTTGTAGATAACGCCCTGGAGTAGTAGTTTATTCTTCAGATTGCCTACTCTAGGGCTAGGTTGAACACCTCCGACCATTGTGTGGTACACTTTTCATATTACTATACCCACCGAAATCCATAAGACGTTTGTTGTCGTTAAAATAGGATTTTCATGGACTCCCTCTTCCCCTATACCCAAGGACCTTACCTTCAAATATATCACTGATGAAGTCGTTGTGCCTTATGATATGCCCAAGAAGTTTCACTCTCCTTTTTTCCATAGTCTTGTTAAGACTTTCGCTTTCACTTACCTCATTTAGAACTTCCACGTTGGAACCAACTTGTTCTAGTGATTCTACGCCAGGTCTACCAATCTTGATATTCCATATTTGTGGATAGTCCAACTTTCGCCCCCAAGAAGCAGCACACTCCATACGAAAGGCTTTTGGTATTCATGGTTATATGCTTATTAGTAAAAATACTCTTTTTGCTTTAGAAGGCTTGTTTAGCAGGTGCTATTCTTCTATTTACATTACATCTATTATTATTGTCTTCAGTGATGATGCTTTCTAGGAAAGTAAATTCTTTCGCTTTTTCAAGTACTAAGTTTCCTGTTCTAATACTTATGTTTCCTTGGCTTTGTTTCTTCTCTACTACTAAAACCTTTGTATTGTGTGCATATATTCCTCGGCTTATAATGTTGCTATTCCCTGTATATAAATACAAAAAATTCTAAAAGTCGGTTTAGGACTTCTTTTATAATACCCAGTATGTACTATTCGAGAACCGAAAAAGGCAGTCTAAATTCTGGATTTTAAACACCAAATGAAATTTTTAGTGCTGTAAAATACATCATTGTCTTCAGTGATGACTGACATGTAACGGATAAATATTGAGTTGGTAACGTTCAAATTAAAATTATGGTCATTACAGAACACCCAATCGCATCAATTTTATTCGGCATAGTTTTTGTAGGAGTAGTGAACATTTGAAAAAAAAATCGTTCGAAAAATCGCGTCGTGAATACACCCTTAGTAACTCATTTCCTTTTGGAGAAAACTGATGAAATACTACACTCCACAATCCCGGACTTGTACAAGAGTATATTTTGTTATTATAAATGGGTACTTATCGATTATCGGGAGGCCATCCATTTAAAGACGATTATTAAAAGAAAATCACTTTATTATTTAAAATAACACTTCTAGAATTTATAGATAACAAAATGGTTAACGGGATCAAATATTTACTGGTTCAAAACCGCGTTTCGCTATTTGGTGTTATTGCTATCGCTTTAGGCTGTTCATACTTGGCTAGGTTATCTTAGTCATTCTGTTTCTTTTGTTATCAGAAAATGAGTGACCGTTTATTAACAACACTTGGTGTTTATTGTCACCACGTGGTGATCGTTTATTATTACTCCACTCGGGCACCTACCTTTCAGAGTTCATTTGGTAAATGGGGGCGACCGCTTTATGCAGCTACTCCGCGTTATCGTCCAGTTTTGGGATAACTCTAATTTATAATTACATTTCGCCATTCATATAAATTCTAGAAGTGTTATTTTAAATAATAAAATGATGTTTTTTTTTTAATATGATTTATAAACGTTTGTAAATGGGTGGCCTCCCGATAACAATAAGTCCCTATAATTGTTTAATTAATTAATGTGCTCAGGTACGAAGAGAGAGCCAAGGTTTTGGAGTGATGAGCAGAAATGTAAAATTTTGAACGGACCTCATTTCGTCATCTCCTAGGTAGGAAGACCTCAATGGCTGATCTCCCTTGAGGGAAATTTACTAAAAATTTCATTTCATGTTATGAGTCATATGGAGTGTCCAGGATTCCACCTGCTGGAAATGCAAGTGGATGGAAAAGTACGGGGTAGGTGGGGCGGGGGGAATACTGATTGGGAGGCGGTATATTCCACAGACATGGAGGAGTCATGCCCCCAGCTTCTCCAGGGCCCTGTCCTCCGCTTCTCGGAACGGAGCCTGCCCTAATTATTAGGTTTTCCCCCGATCTGGAGATCGCGTCATCCATTCAGACTGATTAGAATCGAATGGCTCGTTCCTGATTCCGACATGGAGATACTATCTCCTCGCTCCTATTAAGACATGACGTCAAATGTACGCTAGCCACATCCCCCACCCCCTAGAGCCGGCTACATTCTCTGCCACACCTCCCGCTCTCTCGCTAGTCTTCGCTCGCACTCGATTATGGAAGGATACATCTTCTCCACGAAGCAAGTTTCAACTTTATATTTTATCTCTTTTCTCTGGAGGTGGGTTTACATTTGTAGATTGTTACTATATTGATCTACATACATTTCTTTACACACAAATATATATATATATTTTCTTTTTTAAAAAAAACTTCATTATATTCGATTGATCTTCAGAAAATTAAAGTAGTATTTATTCTTTAAAGTATATTATACTGTGGCTAAGTCAATTCGGTTTCTTCTAATTTGTAGAGAATATGTTCAATTATACTTGTTAAATTGGTTTTACAATTGTTGCTAATATATGAACATTTAAATTAGATTTAGTCTAGCAAAATATTTAAAATGAACATTCTAAATTAAAATGTAAGACATTCTCTCAAATTGATATATTTGAACATTTTTAAAAATACGTTAAATTTTATTCGTAGAGTCTTAAGTGATAACACTTAGCTTCCGTTAGCTTAGCTGGTTATTGTCATGTGAAAACATAAATGTACTTATGAAATAAAAATTTTAAAAAATCTATGGAAATTGCATGTAAAGTCGCTTAAATTGGTTTTTAAACTAATTTTCCAAATAAGTTTAATTTTCTCGACAAATCTGACAAATCATGACACTTCGTAAACCGGATGAGAGACCTTTCCCGACAAGGCATTTTCATAATAATATAAGCCCCTTCATTTATTTTTTATGGCCATCATTAATTTCATGGAGTTTTCATCTTAAATTATTATTCATTAATTCCATTTGCTATTTTTAATTATTAGTTGTATTTTTTATATTAGGCCAAATCAATCTCCCTCGAGTTTAGTTCCTGTTTCGGGAGATTTTAACGGTTACACCAGTGGTAAATACCATAATAAATTCGGTATTGAATATTATTACCTTTATTACGGATCTCTAAATAAATCTTCTAATTATTTATTTGTATATGAATGCGCTTTAAAATATCTGCAATGTTATATAAACCGTTATCTAAAAGATTAAAACCCTTCGTTTTACTTTCCGTCCTTTTCTTTTAAATCGATTTTATTTATTTGTGTTTAATCATTTTAAGTTAATTGATATACATATAATGCTTTTTGTTTATATTATCTGCAAATGTAAACCACCACAGACTAGTTCTACATTTAAGAGTTATTGATTCCAGTTTTCAGAAATATTTTATTTTTTTATACAGCCCAAAGATTTGGTTATCGGTCCAATCAAGAAACGTAGCCGCCTTTACTCAACATATATAACATATACTAGAATGAAATAATTGTGCAAAATATTTAATAATCATTCTAAAATGACTATTGAGTACTAAAATAATTTTTTATTTTTATATATAAAATTATATTATAATCTCAAGATTTATTAAATTCATTCCTTACAAGAGTCAAGATATATATTATAACTTTAGTATAGGAAATATTATTCAGTCGGAGATTGTTTACTGATTAGGCAGTATTAAAATCCTCCATTCTTCTATAAATTTTGTGAAAAAAGTATTATAGGAACGCTTTTGGACCTGTGACCGATAGCCAAATTTTTGAATATATTTTTAAGTTGTTTTCATTTACAATTAATCCCAGTGTTCTATTAAAATAATACAGTAGCCATTAACTTTGAATACTAACCACGGCAAGCATTTTTAAGTTACAAATAATTTCATTAACTTGCAGTTAGTGTGTAATTTTCAAATGAGTAAAAATATTGACAATAATGCTATGTTTCGACATAAATATTTTGGATAAACACACACAAGAAAAAACGTGAGCAAAAATAAATCAGTCCCATAATTATAAATAGATATATGGTAAAAAAACAATTTCGGCTTGTATTATTAGTACAAGTCAGTATAGTATTGATCTAGACTGCACTGATATTTCATATGGTTATCTCTTTTTATTGTTTGAAATATCACCTTCTCTAATTATATGATACATTAGCCTGTTTTTGAGGAAAAGTCTACCCGTTGTTAGATAGCTTGCTGAATAATTTTATTTAATCGCTGTTGAAGTGACTTTAATGAATTAGTTGTTTTATCTCTTTCAGTTATTCTGATGACTGAAGCAATTTCATAGTTTATCATAGAATTGTTTCGGAAACACAAGTTGAACTGTGATTTCCTACAACAAATAAGAATATTTGTTTTATTCTTTATTGTTTATACGGAATATGCTAAGGAGTCAATTGAGATTGTTAACAACCACCTATTTACCTCCGAGAAATGTCTAATTGGTCAACCTGCAAATCTAATTTTCTGAAATATAAAAAATAATAAAAATGACTTATCAACAAAATGGTTAAAGCGATTAAAAGGTGATATTAATCATTTAAATGATAGAACCTATTTATAAAGCTACTAAGAAGAATGCTGAGTCCAATATTGGTCAGTCATCCGGAAAAGACTGGTTTTCTCTCTTTCATTTTGGGTAAACATAAAATCCGCCACAAGTTACGGCACCTTCCTAATTCATCAGAGATCAACTCGCCTATACCCTGATGAAAACGAACAACCGAATCCGAATGATGTGGATGGACTTGAATAGTATTTATTATTACGGCATTAAAACTTTTTATCTCCGTAATGACGTTATATAATCTTCTTTTTTCAAAAAATAAAATTCATAAATTGTAAGGCAAAAACAAAATTTTAGTGAATTTCAAGAGATGTATTGAAATACTTTTATTAAAGACAGAAATCCTATGAACCAATTATATATGTGAAGAAAAGCTTTTCCAATTAATCCCAATTGTTGGTTAAAAGTCAAAATAGCCTACTGTTTTTCTATATTATGATCTAGGTCTACTGCATACTTAAACAGATTTAAAAGGGTTAACTTTTATTATATTATTAATCACCATCGCTGTGGGGGACAAACCAAATAAATAAAAAGTACTATGATGTGAATTAGGCTGAAAAGAATTCAATTGTTTTTTTTTTAATTAATCGTTATATAAAAATTATGAGATCAGGGATATTTGTGGAGAGGCAGATGGGAGTAAATTGAACTCCTCTTGAAAAAAAAAAAAAAGAGAGCGAAATATGACAAGTAAAGGCTTAGAGACAAAGAAGGGAGCAGTAGGAAAAGAGAAAATAGATCGGTGGAATAGAGCAATTATTACGGCTATTGCCTCATATATAACGTGGAGTAACTTATAATCGTATTATAGGGTTTCATGAAATTGGTGGTTGCAGAGGAATGATCCCCAAAATCATGTTTGATATAAACTTTGTCTTTTCACTCTGGTTTCAACGTGGATGCACTCTAAAACCAAAATTAAAGGAAGGACGTATTGCCTCTATTGAAGATATGCAGGCCCCTAGGGGAGGAGAGTGGTACAGAAAAGGAGACATCTGATATAAAATGGAAGGGAACAAGAAATGAAAGCTTAAGAGCGGTCTAGACGAATCGTCACTCCTTGTCTAATTCATTATCAGCGTGTATTGTAATGAGCATACAAATTGCTTTGAGTACTAGAGCCTCGCTGGCCGGTTTGCATTACGTAGGAAGGTGATGGTTTGAAAGGTGCCCTTTGAGGTGAGAGAGTGGAGCGGCTGTGCTTGAGCAGACTGCTTGGCGCTGGCGGAAGCATAGAAGCGGTACCTGGGGCCCAGGAGCGGGGTTTCATCAGACAGCTCACCGGGCCCAGTTCTTACATCAGGCTTTCATCAGCCGGCCGGCCTTTCTTCACCCGCCACTGGGCCCGCCTCCTTCGGCCTTGCCCTCTCCTTCCTTCATTAGCAAAAACGCTCACTCCTCACCCCTTTGCTCTTTCTTGGAGTTTTCATCATACGGCCGGAGAGAAATTACAGGAATACACCGTGAAACGGTGCTCCTAACGACTAGAACTTGGAACTGTTCTAAACAATTCCGTTCTGAAAAAAAAGGATAATTCAATTACTTGAAAACCCCTATGCATATATTCGCGTAATGAAACTTCAATATAATTGAGAACATTAAGCGAAACACACGTCAAAGCAAGCGGGTGCTGGAAATCTAGTAATGTTATTTCTCACCAACCTTACCTTCTGGTTATCAAAGAAGAAAACAAAAAAGTCCGTCACGCAGGGGCTGCGTAAACTAAGCAGATTTCCCAAGTAAAGTTATACAATGGAGAAATATCCATACGAGTGCTGAACAGTTACGGAAGCGTCCAACTAGCTTTCGGCGGGAACGAATAAAAGCGACCATAGCTCGTCCGTTACACTTAATAAAAATGCAAATATCTCGGTTAATATTCAAGATAGAGAATAAATGTATATAACATTATTTATAGTAAATTTAATTTGCAATAAGATTGGTTCTGTACAAATATTCGATCCGACGTATAGTAACGGAGATATTCCCCCCTCTAAACTCCCCCTCCCACTGGTCTGATTTCAGCTATTAACGAATTTGGTCTTTCTTTTTACATAAAACGTCTAAATATTGTGTTTGGTAACGATTAAACAATAATTACGACCGCTAGAGCGGTGACGGACAGATATACATAGGTAGATAGATATATACAGTTTTGAACGGACCTCATTTTCGTCATCTTCTGGGTAGGATCGATGGACATTTCAAGAAAAATTTCGAAAATCGCGTCATGAGTACGACTTCAATAGCTGATTTCCCTCAAGGGAAATCTGCTAAAAGTCAACGTATTTTCAATCAAACGCTCATTATCGGGGTACTTGCCGTTCGAAGTCTTTGTTAATCCAAGTGAAAGTGGTTTAATAAAAGTTCATTGGCTCAGCTAATTAACATGTGAGCTTTCTTCCTGCTCTTTGTTTCAGGTACAATTAATAAGGGAATCAATACCTATGTCTTCTTTTACAAACGAGAATTATAGTATGTCAGCAAGTTAAAGTTACAGTCTTACATAATCCCACTTGTTTCGGAAAATACCTCCATCAAAACCTATATAGTACATTTTGCGATGGTAGGCAAATCGAAAGTCACTCTCTCACTCCTCTAGTCATATTGTAATAATACCAACTAAATTATATCCAAAAGAAACGATTACTGGCTCAATGCATCCCAAAGTGTGCCAATTAAATCTTTACGAAGTTTTTAAATATGAATAAATTCAACTCGCATTTCAGGTTTCCTTCTTGATTAATTTCTTTAAAACTCCGACGTCGGGTCTTGTTTCTTTATAATCCAGGTAATTACAATTTGCAATATAGCCATCAAACATTTTTTTTTATTTCATATCACTTCATTTCAAATTAATGCTTGAGGTATAGAGAGGGAATGAACAACCTAGATTTACTCTTTGTAAAAACTTTATATATGCGTCTTATTGGTGCTATGACCTCATGCAAGGTTGTGTTTAGTCGATTTTAAACATTGTCGTATTTATTTTTAATTGTAGAGTTGTAGGAGCGATGAGCACTTGTTTTTCTGAAACCACTCATATTGCATAATATCAACGCTTAAATCTTAAGCTCTCTTGGTTTTACATAGGAGAGATTTAAACGTCATGCTCGCGATAAATTAATTTAAACATTCAATATTTAATATTGCAATCGTTTACAGGAAGGCATTATATTTCCAAAATCCAAAGGCTCAATTTCATTGATACCTACTACATCTCAGTCTCAGATTTAGAATATATCAAATCAGACGGGAAGGTTGCACTGTTTACGAACCAGTGAATGCCTTTTAGCCAAAATAAATTAATAAAGCGAAATCATTTCATAAGCTTTAATGAAATTTAAAAGAGCATCCAACGCAAATAAATTAAAATGCGACCGAAAAACCTAGCAAAAATGGCAAAAACCGAAATGATGCAACAACCAAATCCCATTTAACAGGAGATTGATATTAATATTACTAAGTGGTATTTGTTTCAACCAGGAATAAGAAAGAAATATATTCAACGTTTTCTTAATTATGATTCAAGAATCACTTTAAATAATCAAGGCTTCTGTTAATTAGTAACTCAATCGCTGCCTTGTTAAAACTTTGCCTCCTGACCAAAAATCATTAATTGATTGCTAATACAATAATTTTTACTTCTTCTGTCAACCCAACAACGAAATGCTTAAGTGTTCTTAGTAATTTTAGTCTACACTAAACTCTAAACGAAATTCTCTCTGATAGCTAAAGATGAAACGTGAAGTCATGAAACACTGAGCTAGGGGTTCGTGGTTGTGCGCCCACCTGTCTTGAAAGTGACTCAGCACTTCCAGTAATATTCCCACAAACTCCACTACACTCTGCACACATTAAATTGCATCCTAATTATACCTCCTCTTGCTGAGCAATCTACATTACCAATTCTTTTGAGAGAGAGAAAAAAAATAACACTTAAAGTCATCACCAAGTGATTTAGTCTCCTTTTAGAGTATTTCCTCGTCTCCCCATACTGAGGAAGCATGCTTATTTAGTTGGTCCATGGCCAATAGATTTTCTCCCTTAAAAATATGACGGTACAGGAAACAATAGCATTAAAAAAAATAGATGCCGTAGCCATAAATGTGAGTGTTGGCTACAAAGTCTGGCTTGTTCAAGCTTAATGGAGGAGGAGAAAGTATCGAAAAATCATTTAAAAAATCGAGATTTTATTATAAAAAATGAGGTGTAATCAATAAAATTTAAGAAATGACAGTTTAAAATTTGATTTGCTAGTATCACCAAAGAAGTCTGTTGCTGGGATAACCATTTTGATTTAAAATATAGGTAGCATTAAGTTTTATAAATTAAAAAAAATAACTTTTTCGAGTTTCATATATGTTATTGGTATCACCTCAGATGTCACTTTTAGTTTGTATAATTGTTTATTATTGGCTTTACTGTATTTTGTTTTTTTTTACCTGTAGAATATCATTATGTGTCGGACGTATAATGGAAAAGTCCAAAATAAGTTAAAAACATTAATCTCGCAGTTAAACTTAGTTTTAGAATGATATGATGTTCCTACCACCTGTCTATTTTCCTTTAATTAACATTTTTGTAAGGTGAGTCACTAGTGTATCATACAATAAATAGGTATTATTGTCCTGGATTTGTTTATTCGCAAGGATTCAATTATAACTTCATCTGACAATTTTATTCAATTCACCTATACTACAAGCACTGAACCCAAATCCATAATTTGGATCGTTTGGAATTATGCATGGAACATTTCTCATAAATGACAACACGATTTTTTGGTCTTCATCAACAAAAGTCAAACATTGAACAATATTTTGGGTTATTACGGTACAAAAAAGTCAATTTAGTAATAAGGATCTAGTGTCTTAAAACCCAATTCATTGGTCACATCGTTAAGCATTATGACTTGCAATTCAGAGTTCAGCAGGTATAGCAAAATTATTAAGGCAAGGGTTGTTGAGGTTGAAATAGATGGAATTATAATGAGAGAATAATGAGGGTAAACGAGCCTCGAGCGTACAGAATCTATAATTTACCTGCGGCTAGGTTCACCTAACTGCATCACTGGATTCAGCACACCAACAACTCCATTAAGAATTGGCCACATTTTATAAGATGACTATAAATGAAATAATCTGAAGAAGATTTCGACTGATCTCACTAGTAAACATTAGAACCTCATCCATCATCTTCGTAGATTTTTCTTTATTTCAGTTAAGCATACATATATTTTATGCGTTTTACAAGGACCTGATTAAACCCAATACGATATCGCATTTATCTTTGATTGGCGTGAAAGTGAAATTGAGAAGGAAATAAAAATTTACATCAATAATTCAAAATGTTTTTGAAGGGTTGGGCTTGAATAATTGCTTCCCAAACAGTTATGTCATTTAGTTTATGTTTTAGAAGTTACATAAACGAAGTGATAATTCTGTCAGCCATTTGAAACCAACTTGTATAAAATAAAAAGATTGTATATAGATATCATTCCTTTAATATTTGAGTGACTAATAATATTTTTGTTATAATAATAATAATTACAAAAAAATAATTGGACTCTAGTATACATATATAATTTCTTGGATTTATTATACATAGAGAATTGAAAAACCACCTGCCAAGGAACAGTTTTTTGTTCTTCTTTTTTTCCACTCATTCAATATTAGTTTTTAAAAAATATTGTGTAAAAATCTCCATCCACCATTTACCATTATGTGCAAACTAAATTGTGAACTATCATTGATTCCTCTCTCCCAATAATGGGGTACACTACCAAAATATTGTACATATTCCCCCCTTTATGACAGACAGGGCGCTGACTTCTTCTTCTAGGATACCTTTTTCTTTGTCAATGTTAATTTTAATAAATAAAACTTAACCGTATTTTATGATAATATTTCATTCATTCTGGTAAAAAATAATGTATTTTTTATTAAAACGTTTGTAATACCTTAGACCATGTTTTGTTGATAATATGGAGAGAGATAGTGGTTTCAAACTGCGACCAGTAGTTTTTTAGGGTGGTTTAATATGGATAAAAGTTGCAATTGGTGCAATATTGGAATTTGTATTTTTGAGGCAAAACTCTTTTTATACTTCAAGAGCAACATAAGTTTATTCATGACACTTTTATGCAGATGAGAATATTCTTTGGAAATTCTCATTTGAACACAGTTTTCTCCAGAAGAAATGCGGCAGATGACATTGGTACAGAGACGGTGAGGCTAAACCGGTTCGAATCAAACGGCCCTCCGCTCCCCCACCTTTAGGATCTGCATTATTGTAGAATGACGTCAGAGATTACCCACCCGCCCTCCGTACCAATTACACCCCCCCCCTTCCCCCATCGCCCCTATAACCCTCTCATTCCCTTCGGAGAAATTACGACTTTTAGCGGCGGGAACCTCGCTTTCTAATCTCGTGTTTGTTCAGTCGATTCCAATTAGTGCCCTTCTTAGTCTTTCCTCTCTCTCTCTTCACTGATATAAAAGTCCCGATGACGTTTCATCAGAAGTGGGTCACTCCCCTAATGAGCACCGTTCATGATCATGCCAGTAACAGAAGAATTATAAAAGGAATTGATCTACGAGTGACTCGCCTCAAACGCATATACGGACAAAGTTTAATTTAATTTCAGATGTAGCAAACATTTTAGAAAATTTCCTTTAAAAGAGATCAGCTATTGAGGTACCTATCCGTGACGATTTTTCAAAAACGTCTTCTAATGTCTACCTAGTAAATAATGAAAATGGTGTCGGCTCCAGTTGTATTTTTTTTTTTTATTCACTTCCAAATTGGATATATAAACGTTTTATAAAAAAACTAAAAATCTAATTCGCTAATGGCAAAAATCGTACCACAGGAAGTGGAGGATTTAGCGAGCATAAATTGTAAAACCATGTCCGTTATTATTCGTGGCATCGAAAAGAGTTACATAATTGAACTTTCTGATGAAGCTATTTATAATTCTTATATATATTGCTGTAACTTGTATCTTAACGGAGTGATTGTATTACATAGTTTTCAACCTTCCCTCTGACCCTCCCCTCCTGCTTTTTTCATATTAAACTATCACTATTTTTTTATGTTCTCCTTAAATTCCTATGGAGAAAATAGAATAAAATGTAAGATTGCGTCATTTGTGTAATTCCAGCATGTCGGAAATCTGCTTAGTTTACGCAGCCTTTGCGTGACAAACTCCTTTATGACCTATGGTGTAGTCAACGAAATTGTTCACAAGAAACTGCCGTACCATGTTCATTCAGAAGTGTTCCAACCAACGCAAACGTAAATCACTTGTAGGATCTTGTCCTCCGTGCAAAACCATCGTGGTACTGGCTTTATAGAACAAATTGTATTTCACGGTCTATCAAATTTAATCATTTTCTTCAGGAGAATTCATAATAAGAATTTTTGTGCTGAATTCATACATGACCTTTGAATACGAAAGATTTCACCTGAGTCACAAAATATAATATAAAGTTTCCTTCTCATGAAGGAGAAAGGTAAAAACGGAATGAAGATTAAAAAAAGGAAATGAACTTGTCTGTCTACATAGTGGCTTTTTACAGGAAGACATCTTTATTATCTTGATCAGCAACAGTGGTCATCCGCCAGTATATTAAACGAATAAATGAAGACTTGTTTGCATAAAACCAAAAACAAAACAGGAAAGCACCCAGAAGCTTATCAATCGAGACTATAAGCTCTCGAATATTCAGGCCATTCTAGAAATTCTTTTCCAAGATGAAAAAAAAAACAAGTTAGTGACTATATTTATCTTTCCTGTGAGGGGTTACAGTTACATATCCGCCGTGCGAAAGGTCTTTTTTTATTAGCACCTCATGCAAGCAGTTAACCTTCATTCCAAAGTAAAAAGGCGGTAGTTTCTAACTAAATAGCAAGACCTTTAACATTTGGAAGCCTTGGAACTGTGAATGTTACTTATTCTACTAAACTTTTCGTTGCTATTTCATTTCCAAGATATCTTTAAAGGGTAGCCTTCTTATTTTTCTTGAATAAAGTTCTAAAATATTCATTCGTCAATTAGCACACATCCAATGTGACTCACAGGGTTTCAGTAAACTAAGCTGAGTTCCTACGTGTTTGGAAGACGTACAGCATCCATATCACATTCAATACTCTATTTAGCACTTATCAGGTATCCTATGCTAACAAGACTTGAAATTTAAACTTCACATGAGTTATTTAGTAATACAATTTCTCTCCACTTCTTCTTGGTCATTTACGAACACAGTAGGCTATAGTTTTACACGAAAAGCTTACATATATAGATTAGTAACTATCAAATAAAAACTGCGGCTGCAAAAGTGTTGCCGTATATATTAGCTGACATCAGTTTCTTCATCTGTTTGGATGAAAAAAGTTTTGGTAAAACAGATTTAATCTGATTACTGGGTTCCACTCAAGGAAGATCAGCAGTCCTAATCGAAAAATACAATACACATATTTATTGTCATAATATAGTACATACTAGTAAATATAATTAACAAAATTTAATTTTTCATAAGGCTTCATTTATATATTTAGTAGTAGGGTAATTCTCTATGATTTCTGGCCTATCCAATATGTAAATTTCTTTTAACAATAAGATCTTAATGTTCCGGTATTAAAAGGTATTTTTGATTTTGAACACTTAAATTATTCAAGGCCATTGAGTTCAGAACATGAACAATACAAGATATTTATCCCGATTTAGATTTTTCTCAAATGATTATTGTGTATAAATTGCTTTTATTAAGCCTTGATATTTCTTATACAAATCTGTAAACTTCTAACTTGAATGGCTTAAGTTTTATTACAAAATGAAAGTAATGTCCAATTTTAGAAAGGAAAAAAAATATAATGTATTTGTATGTGAAATATAATACGTTAATGTTTAGTATGTTTGGTTGGAGCATAAGTAGGATAAATATAAAATACATAACCGAGTTTAGTGGCTCCTCAAACACCTCACGATGCTTTTATATTGGTCATTCCGTGAAAGGAATTCAATTTTAACAGAGGGATGCAAAGTATCGCAAGATAATCGAAGTATCCTGTTTTCAACGCCTCCTTCCCACCCCGCTCGATCAGCAAAAGTAAAACTCTAGTCTTCTGGAATGGTCTTAGAGAACTCCCTACTCTGATATTTTTGTGGGTGGCTTCGAAATTCCCTTTCCATTTGTGTAAATGTTGTGCCACCTTAGATGCGAGTAAGTAAAAAATAGGCAAGGGAATTGTGCTGAGCAAATAGTGAAGGTTTTTACTGTCTATCCAGTAATGAGCATATAAGTAGGGCATTAGCCCCCACTGGTAGGATACTATTTGTATTCCAGGCAGTATAATGTTTGCATGGAAATGGTTCAATTCTCGAGAGGTTGGAGATAGTAGGCTGATAGGCAGTGACTCTCGCTCCCTGCATCCTTCCCAGCGGGATAGCGGAACCTCGCCTCCGGTTTACAACAATGCCGTCGTCCGCTGGACAAAAAAAGTTTTTTTCTTGATCATTATCTTTTATTCAGTCATACGAAAAAATGTTATATAATCATGTGATTAGATGAATAGTGGTACCTTTTTAGATATCACTTACTTGGCAATTGTAATTCCATCAACGCTTGATTATCTGAGAATGAGGTACTCTAGGTAGTTGTAATTCCATTAGCCGATGATAACTTGAGAATTAGCCTACTTCAGAAATTGTGAATTCTCCTGGTACAATAGAGCTCGTCCGTCGTGTATTATTAACGCTTGGAGTTCCAGTACTTGATATTTAACTAATTTTCATTCATACCCTTTTTAGAGACACTCATTTGTGAATCTTATGAAGGCTAAACTCAACTTACACCACTGACACTGAATATTTCAAGATTAAAACTACCAGGACTTGAGAGATTTGTTTCATATAGTTAAACAGTACCAAAGATAAAAATGTTTGTGTAAAAACGGTTCCACCCTACTTAGTGCTGTTTTTCTCTTGAATGGAGTAATAAAACTCGAAATTCCCAAAAACAAGTATAGTCACAATAAGAAACTGTGAAATACTAACCATATATCTCTACCACAAGACTTAAGCGACAGTCATCCTTCAGAGGCAGATGAACAATTCGTCATTTCAGTTTTTAATATTGCTAATAAATTGTATAGATATATTTATTGTTGTCATATAATGAAAAATTAAATCTAATTGAAATAGAAACTACGTATTTTAAAAAGGCCATTAAACAATACTATTAGTTTTTAATAAATGTAAAAGCATTTGTTTTTAATCAACTAGCTCCCGCGAATTGGTTATTCTTTTTCTGTGGGAGCGGCTGATTATGCAAGTGAAAGATAATGAATAATGGAAAATAATAAAAATTATGATAGTACCGTATCTAATTTATTGATACGGATATAAATTATTGTATTATTCATAAAGCAGAGAAACGTATTAATATAATCATGTACTACATATTTGTAATTAGTTATAGAAAGTGCTTTGCTATTTAATTACATTATCATACATGAAGTGAGTGTCATCAACCGTTATTTACAGCTCATTCCCACATTCATTCACCGATAAATAATGTGTCTGTCCTTAAAAGGAGTAAATGCTGTATATATAATTTGTGGCTGCAAGTGTAAACTCTGATTCAGCCCATAAACTTTCGCCGTTAATATAAACGGCTTTGCCTCGTTATCTCGGGTGTTTTGTTTTATGACTGCCTTTTATAGACTTTATTTATGATAATGGACCTGCCCTATTTGATCAGTTGTCAAAGCTTATAAACTGCGTAAACAACGGACGAGTTAACAGGAATGATTGACAGTTCTTTTGCAGAGTTTTCGGGAAAAGGCATTTTAGTGATATGAAAAATGTTTTAATTTCATATGTACTTCAATGACTTTAAATGTGCTTGCGATGAAAAATAATGTTTGATGCTAGATATACCTTTGGACAATATAAGAAATTAGTCACATAGTGAAGTCGGGGGCACACTTCATTGATCACCTGACTGGATTCGTAGGTTGCGGTGTACTTTTACAAATTTCTTAATCATTAGAGGATTTAAGAATTCAAAATACATTACTCTTAGCTGAACATGTTAGTACAAATTACTAACGGCGTGTTCTGAAGCTGTTTAGTAGTTATTTGATTGTGTGTAACAAGTTCCAAAACTAATACTGCTCAGGTCGTCTTACTCCCTAAAAACAGGCAAAAACATAGGGTTGTATTTCCTAATAATTGTTAAGAAAATTACTTGATATTTCAACGGATTATCCTTTTTGACCTTTCCTGAAACCATTTTGACTAGTTTCGACGTGACGTCTGTATGTATCTCGCGTAACAAAAAATCAGCTAGTCTTAAAATGTTGAAATTTCATTTTTGGGATTGTTGTAACGTTAGTTGTGCTCCTTCAAATAAAATAATTTTAAATGGAAGCCAACCTAACATTTTGTTTAGTTAATGTGATTGGAGTACAGGGAAGTCAGATTTTTTTAAATATGATTCTTCTAAACCGAATGCATGGCTGAGTTAGCCCACTTAAGCCTAAGCAGTTAAGCCCTAGTTTTAGACTAACATATCAGTCGCCCCATATCCACCTATGCCTGATTGAGTTTCCCCTGCAGAAAATTAAAACTCACTATTGGAACTGAATTAATCAATATCCGCCAGGGCATGTTTCCTTTTTTGAAGAAACAACATTTTTTAAAAATAAAGTGAAAGTCACAGCTATCTTCTGGGATATACTTATTTGTTAGTGCGTGGACTTCAGAATTAAGTTTCTATTATTTTCACTCGGTTTATATGTAAGGAGGGGACGGTTGACCGGTCCAACTTTCATTCCTTCTACTGTTTGTGATGTAAGAGTTACGTTTGGCCTAACATTGGAATAATCCCAAGAACCTAAGCAAATAAATAAATAATACTTAACTTGTTATTAGTTTTGCTCTATAAATTTTGGTATATCAGGTTTAAAGAAATTTACTTGTCAGTTTCAATTTTGTCTTTACTATTTCGATATTTTAATCAACAATTTAGTTTGATTTTGATGAAAAAGGCATTTTAAATTATTTTTACCGTGAACCCATTAAACTCATTTCCAAACTTCGCATACCGCTTAACCATACTATGAGCTATTTCCTTATTTTTTAAAAGATATTCAAGTTCTTTTTAAATTTCAAATTAAAGTGTTATTTTGGGATTTGAACTACAAAGTGCCCTACATGCCTTAGTGTACGTTTTATCACAGGCCTTAAACTTAAAAAATAATAATAAATATTGACTATTAGTCGTTTTTGATTGAGTCTATGTGGCAAATTTTAATACGAACGATTTTAATAAGAATTGATACTATTCAATAAAACTACGTATATTTCTTAGTTTACACAAATTTAATGATAAGAGATCTGAGATGGAGAAATCAAAATTTAAGTAATTGGTTCTTAATTTGGAACGCGTTTCCAGAAGGAATACTTCCATTGACGGAAATCAACAAGTGTCTAAATTGTATTTCACTCTTTCAAAATTCACTACAATAATAATATCTCTTTAAAAGAGAGTTTTTAATAAATAAAAACAGTCCAACACTCGAATTCAAAAGTGCCTGCGGAAGCAATTTAACCTTCAACTACTACCATGATTTAAAGTTACATAAATACCACCATGGGTCTCTTATGACCCACACAATAAAAGTTTACATTTTTTAAATCAATTTTTTTAATGTAATACATAACAAACGTGACACATTTTAAAATACAAATACAATAAAAATAACTTGTTTTTACATTTTCCAAAAAACATATTTGAATAAAAAAAAATCCAAGTCTTCAAATAGTATAAAAATCAATATGTAAAAATGAATTTTAAGAGTGACATCTTTCTTCTTATCATATTTAAGCGTGTTTTGCTCATTCTGAAACCGAAAGTAATTCAATATCTTAAATAATAAAGAAACTGTGATAGGCTCTCTGCTACACTAACAAATAAATTAAAATTTTATCTTCACAGTTCCGGGTGCGACATTTAGATTCAGAGTGATTCTTGTAACCTGTGTTATTACATTTTTACATGTTTCTGGCGAGATATTTTGCACAATTCATCCTCATTTAGCTGTATTTCTGAATCTGTATCATGATCAGAACGATTGGACTGATTGTCACTGTAATTACTCATTAGATCCTCATTATCATCAGACACAGGATTCTGATTTCCATCATCTTCGTTCATATATGCCATCCAATCCTTATAATGTCTGCCATCCACAATAAAACCCTCATTATTCATATCACTATGAATACTTTTAATAACGTAATTACTACCACGGGTTTAAAATGACTCCAAAACGTTAATTAGACACAGGTAATCACAGAAACAAGACGAAGAGGTTAACTGTAACAGCTGTTACTAAGGGGAGAATACATGGTACCTGGTGGCGCTGCCTAGCAACAAACCAGAGAAACCTTAATTTTTATTTTATGCTCGGGCCGTTTTTGGCCCATGGTAGTAGTTAAAGGTTAAGTTTTAGAACAATAATGGCTTTATTGTCAAGACTTCTTCCTGAACGTTTTCGAATTAAATGCCGTTGAAAATGATATTAAATTGTCAACAACTAATGTAGGCCCAAAGTTTACGATACTTTTAGAACTATTGTATATACGTTACCATATAAGCTCACTATTTGTAATTTTGCGCAATGGGCCAAGGGCTCATTACTTTCACGTGCCCCTTTCCAAGACGGTGGAACGGACATTTCCAACCTAATTTCATCAGATAACCGGCCAGCTATAATCACGTTTTTACACAATCCCAAAGTGGTGATAAGTAAAGGTCGTCCTACATATTTCCGACTTAATTTGTCGTTATTATAAAATGGCTTTAAATTGATATAATAAACTTAAGAATAAATTAATAGTTTACGAAATTATAGCCAAATTGCGATATCTTATTCAACAATTAGGCACGATTGAACGCTATATATAGAGTAAATTTATAAACTGCCCGTCTATTATTTATCATAGTTTTAGAGCCATTATAGATCAGGAAAAATAATTTCTTCCTATGAAGAGTTATTTATTTGAATAAATGTTCCTTTCCCACGTGGCATATTACATGTATGATTATATTTAAATACTATTAAATATTGACGTCGTACTCCTGACGCGATTTTCGAAATCTTTCTTCAAATGTCCATCAATCCTACCAAGGAGATGACGAAAATGAGGTCCGTTCAAAACAGTATATATACATACATACATATATATGTATGTATATATATATATATATATATATATATATATATATGTCTGTTAACGCTCTAGCGGTCGTAATTTTTGTTTGATCGTTACCAAACTCGGTATTTAGTCGTTTTATATAAAAAAGAAAGATCAAGTTCGTTAATGGCTAAAATTCAACCAGTGGGAGGGAGGTTTAGAGGAGGGAGTTTTGAAAATTCGAAATATCTCCGTTAATGTACTTCGGATCGAAATATTGTATAGAACCAATCTTATTGCAAATTGAATTTACTATAAATATTGTTATATACATTTATTCTCTATCTTGAATATTAACCGAGATATTTGCATTTTTATTAAGTGGGTGAGCGGCTATTGCCGGAATTTTCGGGATTAGTTCGGCCGTTTCCGTAACTGTTCGGCACTCTGTAACCTAACCTTTTTTGTCTTCGAACGAATTGATATTGTGAGATATATGCAGATTCCTCTATTGTAAAACTTCACTTTGGAAATCTGCTTAGTTTACGCAGCCCCTGCGTGACGGACTTTTATAATCCTAGATTAATATCAAAATTACTTGTCATTTCCTGACCCATATTGGATTAAGTCATATGATAAGTGGGGGTTTGGTGAAGGTAGGATAGATGGGCATTTGAGGAAAATTTTCGAAAATCTCGTCATGAGTACGATCTCAATAGCTGATTTCCCTTAAGGGAAATCTGCTAAAACTCATTTCTAATAATAAGGGGAAAACCTCTTAATAAGGTGCAAGGAAAGGGGCCGGTCGGGTGTAGTAGGTTGTAGGCTCCGTGCAGTCTGGAAGGAGCGGCTACTAGAGTCCCGCTCACCTAGCCTCGTAACTAGTTCTTCCACCGCTTTCCAGCTCTGCCCAGGGCACATCCCTCCACCACACCACTTTCTAACTTAAACCCTCATATTTATTTATTCCCAGTTACATTCCGCCTCTCGCAAATGAACCTCGCTCTCCATGCTGGCTTCCTTTCCAACTGGCTTGTTAGGTATTACTGGCTCTTTACTTCATATTCAACTTAATACCTCACCCCCCCCCCAAGCTGTGTTTTAGTGTGTCGTGAACTACTAATCCGAAATTGATCACTGCGTAAACTAAGCCGATTTCCCATGCACTGGAGATCTCATCTCACCATATATCCTATATGTCTAAGTAAAAATCCGATGAATAGGAGTGGTGGTTTAATGAAGGCTAAACACAAGATATCGCAAGATATTTGACACTAGGAAATGTATAAAATGTATAGAACAACAATTATACAGCATCAATAGTTTAACAAGATTGGTTCTATAACAATTCCCACTCATAATAACGGAGGTATTTTGAATTTTCAAACTCCCCCTCAGCCATTAACCAATTTATCCTAAGTTTTAATATTTTATTTTTGTTTATTAACGTCCACTTTTTGCTGCTATGGCTAATTGGGGCGGGTTATCTACAGGCCATCACCCTTTTCTAGCCAGGGTGGGACTAAGGATTTTATTTGATGAGTTCTTCACTAGACAAATTCCTATTGCCCATACGAGATTCGAACTCGCCACTCTAGGTTTACCGTGTGAAATTAAAGCGAACACTTTAAATCATATGGCTAACCTGAGCGCCCCTTAAGTTTTTAATGAAACGGTTGCATATCGAGTATGTGCATATATCAAATAGACAGTTACGAGTCAACAACGTAAAGTCTTATTGATGACCTCACAACACAACGCATTTGCATGTAGCTCACATAATAAATGCCCCTTGAAAACAATAATTGATATTTAAGCTTGGAATAAGACGTTTCATGATATATTACCTTACTGTTTACGTGCAATGACTAAAAGTGTGGGGTCATGCAAATAACTGGGTTAATGTTAAAGATCAAGGAAAATGTAATTAGCAACACTACATTTGGAATGAGATTGATACAATTTTCGATCAGGTGTATCAGAAGGGAGGTATGTCAAATTTTCAGAATTGCCACCTCTAAACTCCCTCCTTCCAATGTTTCGCTCATTAATAAACTTATTATCTTAGAGTAAAGGACTTTAGTTTTACACAGAACGTTCAAATATCGAGTTTGTTTGGTAACAATTAAACAAAAATTAGAGCCTTAAGGAAAATCTGCTAATAGACTGTCTATCATGTCTAGACTTGGCCGGAGTCCAAAATGCTACCAATCTCATATACTTTGGCCGGTTAGAGGCGCACTTGCTCGGTCCTTCTATGTGCACTATACCTATTGTGCAATATTAAAAAGCCGGTCAAGCAGTACTCTACTAAACTAAGCAGATTTCCCACCCGCTGCAATGGTACGCTGACGTCATTCCACATCCTCTTCTCTATTTCTCCCATAATAAGAAGCCTCATGGGTCGAAGTGGGGGATTACTAATGACCGAATAAATCCCCTAGAGAGTATCGATGGATAGTTGAAGGCATTTTTTTTTTAAAAAAGCTGATCTTGCAGGAGGGGATCTATACTTAACTTAGTTTGAGTGTAATAACTACATGGGACCGATTCCAAATTCTGTTTACATTTTAGGGGTTAGCCCTGCCCAGGAGTCTATGAAATGGGTCTGACGAAAAGAAGAATGTTTCATGTTCCATGGTTCATTTTTTGGCGTAAAACAACCCTCTTCTATAAATAACCAGACATAAATGACAACAGTTGGTATGTTCAACAATATGCCAACTTCCCTTTGATTTAGGTAATACACTTCAATATGTGTTTTCCTTATACGGTGTTCTACTTATGGGATATTTCCCAATTTATTCCAAATTTAATGGTTAGATTCAATGATCCTTCCTCTTACAAAATTATAATACACTCTTGATTATCAATCGTTTCATTAATTGGTAAATTATTGAACAAAAAGATAAATACAGTACTTACTGCATTAGTAATGAAATTCAAAAGAGAAAAAGAGCAAATCCTAGTGATACTAAGGGAGTTAATAGGAAGTATTTCTGGTTAGTTTGAAAGCAAATAGAATTTCTTATACGAATGCATGGTAAGATTAGACTCCTTGAGTTATGCATTGGAGGGAATGACAAAAATGAATTCTAACCTCGCAATTATAATTAGAATGCAATCGGAATGATGATAGTAGAACCATTTCTGAATAGCCTTCTGAATGAGTGGGGAAGAGCACATACCAGAGCTGTGAGCAATAGAAGAGCTGTCAGAATGATCTAGAGGTCATTTCAATCTCGACTTGAGGGCTTTATGTATGGCAAGGACTAAACATGACGCAAAGGAAACGTACAAGTACCCCTTCCCCCGAGTTTTGGTTTAAGCCCACAATTAATCATCATAACACAATGAATGTGGTCGTTGACGTAAGTATTTATTACCCAGATTAACTTATATAACAGTTGTTGTTAGACCTGGCCCCTCTCCGTCCATCAATTCACTGCGGTTTGCAGCTAGGCTTCACCTATTGCGGACCAGCATCCGTTGAATCTATTCCCTGAGCTTATCTTGCTAGCATACTCTCAAAGTGATCCAACCACGGGCTCAGATGGTAGTTCACCATACAAATTCAGAGAGGAAATGTTCACGTCATATACAGCTGCTCGTGGATACTACTTTTTCGTAAATTTGCAGTTTTGCCTTCCGGAAAGAGAGATTTCCTTAAACAGCTTTCAAACTAATCTACTATGGACTTATTTGTTTATCTGACTTAAAAATAATAACAATCTAAACTTCGTAATTAGCATTTAAAGGCAAGGACCTTTTAAACCCGTGTAGGTGCCCATACAGAGGACCTGACAAGAGAAATAAATGACTCACCAGTTCGTCTCCACTCTGAAATCCTGTAGGACAGCCTTTACTTAGGAATGCGATATTGTCGAATGTATTCCGATATAGATTTTATATATATATATATATATATATATCGTATTTACAATAACTTTAGCATAAATTGGAGATAACCATTTACCAGCAACTACATTTCAGATAAAAAGGACATTTTCAACATTTATAGTGTCCCATTTATTACAATACATTGTTTTTTCATGTGTGTGTCTGTGTGTACGATTCTATTGGAGAATGTTTTTAGCATTATTCTTCGTATTAATTTAATAAATGACACTGGTAGAGGGACTCGTTTAATTGTGCATTTTCTATAAGTGTCATTCCTTCTTAAATTTTAGTTTCGTCGATTACTTATCTAGTCGATTAATACTCGTGGCTAGCAAATGAAAAACACTAGACAGGCAAGAGAAAATTACATAATCGGAGCAAATGATAGAACGCAATATAAAACAACAAAAATAACCAGCTCGTTAGAAGTAAATTTAAACCGTTTTGTAATCAATGAAAAATGGAGGACATGAGATATTCTTGCATAAAAAAATATAAATTTTCTCAAAAGTAATCATTTATAATTCTTCACGGTTTTCCTTATCTGAAAAATGTATGAGGAGGATAGAAAAAAATGTTGAATCATTCGTAGGTTTAGAGAATGCGAAAATATATATTAAAACGTGAATTCGTTAATAAGCAACCTTATTTACAAGATTATGGTAATTTTTTCAAGAACTATTGTAGAAAATGATAATATGAGTTTACTTTTAAAATGTGACATGAAATAAGATATTGAAAACTATCATTGATATGTAAATATTTGTTGCCTTTTCATACTACGGTAGGACGTCTTATCTATGGGCAGAAATTATCTCCTCAACAAATGATTTCCTACATTCATATAACAGAAGTTTATGTAAATGTCTGTATTTAAATACTCGTTTGAAGCGAGCAGTGCTCCCTTGTAGCTCTAGCAGACTAGTTGGCTCCACTCGCAACATGAATAGTAGTTGGGTAAGAAAAAAAAAAACTAAACATGGAATGAGTGTTGGTTCAATAGAACTGTTGACCTCGCCGCAGCGTCTCAGCTTTTAGATGATTGATGAGATCACACAGTTACGTTCAACCATCGCATGAACGGCCTTCGTACAACGGAATGACTTCAATTGTATAAGAGTTTGAAATAGTGCTATAAATCCCTGTAAAACGACAAATAACAGCAGGCAAACAACGTCTACGCCCTATGCACATTTCGAGATTTTGTGAAATTAATCTTTACTTCACTTAAGTGAGTTGATATAAGTGTGTCACATATATAGGTCTTTGCTCTCTTATCACAGATGTTTGAAGCCATAATTTTCCTCGGGCATGTTTTCTTTTTTTATCATTTGTACTTGGATTATCAAAACATATAAATCTGAGATTGCTATTCGCCGGAACTGCAGCATATTCCAAATAGCCAAACTAATATTGGATAGAGAAACGCCTCCCAAAAAAATTGTTTATCTTAGGTTTGAGACATTACTCGAGAGTGTCATATTTTCGGTGGAACTCCAATTCCCACACATCGTGATCTTTCAATTTGCGTAACTATTGTAGTAAGGAAGTAATAATCATCATGTGCTCAACGAGTTTTACTTTTCTTGAAAACAGAAAAAAAATAAAGTTTCTAATTCTATACTTAAATGCATGGGATTTGTAGACAAATAAAATATGTCTTCAATGCAAGAGACTAAATAATAAACCTCTTTGATTTCGTTTTATACTATCACATGGGTCAAATGTAATGTAATTTAATTATTAATGAAATTTAATTTTTTTGTGTTTGTAACAATTGCCTTTGTTTTGTCTTTAAGCTCAAAAAAGAAATCCTCGAGGCCTGAAACACGATTAAAAAAGGAATTATAATTTATTATTGTAACTAAACATGCTATTATTATGAACCTCAAATTATGAAAGCACAAATGTATTGTCATAAAGCCATTTAAATTGTAGAGGATAACAAGATTAGCCTTGTAATTTTTAAGAGCCCATATTATATCATTCACTTGAGTTGTGTTTAAACCAAATCTAGGGTTGTGATAACTTAGTCCCTTAGCTCATGAAAGCTGATATATTTTCATACATTAATGACTATTTACCCGTCACTCATAGAAAGTAATAACGTCATAATGTAATTTTGGATTTTCCTGAAAATGACTCCAATTTTTACCTCATCGCTCTCGCACAACGATACTACAAAATTACTACGTTTTACTCAGTATAAAATAAAATAAACACTGAATCAATAAATAGGAAAAGAATCAATTCAAAAGCACAGCTGCAATTTAATTTAATTTCTTACATGGTCACTGTTCAAATATACAAGAAATAATGAATTATTAAGCAAATTCAAAACCTTCATAATTAATGGCTCCCTTGTAAATGCCTCCGCTTTACTCAAAAAAGAAACAGATTAATCCTAACAATGATATTTTTACTTTAACAATTTATTAAATGTAATTTTGCACTCTTTCAAAATTGTTTCCCAGATTTTTCATACCAATTTCAACTCTGTTTGAATCTTACATTCTCCTCCTTTTCAAGCAATCACATATTTTATTCTAATTTTTACAGGAGATTTTGACAGAAAGAAAATTAGTAGCTGACCGGTAGACGATCATTGGCCCTTTGTGTATAGAGTCTATGCCTCTAACCACTGGGCTATCATATGTGAGTAAAAGAATTTTATTTACTTCGTAATAACAAACTAGCTTCACTAACCCTACCTTTCCAATGTTTTTAAAAATAATTTCTTATTTATATCACAAAACCAACTAACAAAATTAATTATGATTGTATTTAATACACATTTATTATTACACAGATATTGGAATAAACATTCGGGTGGTCGAACTTTACATTTAGTATATTGGAGCAAAAATAATTTTGAGTTAGCAAACTACATTATTAATTCATCTAAGTTCATAACCATTAAGATATTTAGTAAATTTAAATAGCAAACATTTAATGAGCATAATTGAAACCTAAGCTAGCTTATTGAATGTGTCGCGAATAACTCGCAAAACAACACGGTTAAATTTTAGTTACGAGGTTTCAAACTGGTAGTTTGTTATTTTCTGCCATGTTGTGCCACTACACAAAATATTAAATATAGATCACTTATTACATTAATAATCTTCTTACATTTTTTATTATTTTACGTATTAAAGCTGTAAAAATACTGAAAGTTTATGCCATCATAAAAATAGGTTAACTTAGGGGTTGTTTCATAATTGGCGACAGCAGATTCGATTGTTTCAAGGACACCAATGGAAGATAATAATGAACACTCAACTGTAAGCTTGTACGTTGCAGTTTCTATTTTAACATTGCTCAACAAATCTATGGCAAAAAGCAAATAATTAAACTGTTGTTGTTATATAATTATACTAATTCTATTCACACCGCATATCAGGAATGAGCTTTCTGTAAATATTTTATAGAACATTCTTCCAAATGTGGAAACAAATGAAATTCGTAATTTTTAAACTTAGGCTTTATATTTTTGGCCTACCAGTAGAGTATATATAAATATCAATTCATACGACGGTACTTGGTAACCTAACCTTAATTATTTATAGACTTTTTTCGGGATTATTTTAAGCAAACTTTATGTACATTAAACTACATCTGTCTATATAATCACATTCAAATAACCTACAATTATTTTTTGAGCCATGGTTGGTCATTTGTTGTGTTATATAATTCCTTCATAACAAAGCGAATGTGCATGAGGTGGTGAAAAAAATTCTCAAATTTTCACAGCAATGAAGGCAGGTTTCGGTTTTACTCGTCGGTAAAAAATATTTGTTTTCCAGAAATATAGTTAAAATATTCCGTTTACAAAATTTATTGTGATTTCATACATGGCCATCGAGTGAAGGTTAAAAGTCCATCTCCTGTCCTGCTGATCCTTACATTGTATCCGTCCACGTGCTCCATTCATTTTCAAAACACTTCGTTTGTTTATTTTACATAATATATATTCTATAAAAATAAAAGTAAACAGACATCGGAATTCTCATTGGCCCAGACCCAAACGTGCAATTAACATATAAACCTTTTCATGCTTCACATTTTCATCTGTTAAATAACAGATGAAAATAACAATATTATAGAAGGAATTCAAAAGGATAAAAAACTTTTCTTTTGTTGTTTTCGACTCTTTAAAATATTTGACTAATATTTTCAGTTCTCAAAAAAAAATAAACACACTTAGCATTAGATTTTTTTTATCAGAAAGTGTAAAACATTTAGTTTGTTGAATTATTAGATTCTTGAAATTGTATTTGTAAGCTACAGTTTTATTTGTTCTTCTACACTTCTGATCCATTTCGACGGAGTAATTGGATGTCGTATTTAACATTAGACCACTAATATCGGTCCCCCCCCTCCCCACTTTCAATATTGGTTTTTACTTTGTAATTATATAAAGTATAAACCTCAAATTATTTAATAATTTTGGTTAAATACTTCGATTTAACCAATATTTGAGGTCAATAATGATACTAAACCATTCTCAACTCTATCTTGATGGCTTCATAAATCTCAAATGAAGGCTTTGAGCCCCACCCCAAACTGATGTTTCTCAAACATTTTATCTGTGTCATTGAGGATAAGTGATCACTCTAAGATGAATTAGTTGGGTTCATTAGAACTTTTTTTTTTCACTGGTACGGTATTTTTGTTTAATATTATTTAACACATTTCGTGAAGCTATAATACAAAACTATAAATACCTTATTCAAATGAATGAAATTCTGATAAACGCATGCACGAATATATAAGTAAATAGAGTACGAATAAATTGTGGTAAATAATGCGCCTTATCTTTCGAATCCGTTTGTGACGGAAAAAACAAAAATAAGAAATTTGCCCTTGATGCTATGAAGGATCTTTTTCGCTACTTATAAATGAAAAGATTTAACAAATAGATATGCAAATATGAGTATTAGATAACTCCTGGATTACATTCCTTTTATTTTACTTGTTATTTTGCCTTTTGATTATTTATTTTCTCTGCGTTTTTTTTTCATTTAATTAAATAGAATTGTTGTTTGTACAAAAAACTACACACTTATCTATGAGTTTAAGCGTCCATTGTACACAATGAGATAATTCGCAAACAATTAATTTGAGACAGTTACGTACTACAGCTATTTCTTGGAGAAAGAACACTTCTTTTTTTTTGAATACGCTAATGACCTACAGTACTCAGTCCGATATCGCTAGGAAGCAAATTCTGCCCCAGTCCCTCTGATAGATATCAATCTTTTTTTGGGTTTCTTATAGTCTTGTCACGGTATCCGCCTCTCCAGCTTTCTGTCTGTGTACTTACAAGTAGATCTTAGTAACGAGTAGAGTTAGATAGAGTACTGTTATCGTTATTTAAAGTCAGTTCTACAAAGTTCATCTTGCTACTCAAAAGGAAAATGTTTGACGACAGGCTTTGAAATCGTTATACCAATGACCCTTATATTTTCAGTTTCTAGTTGAGTGCTCCTTAGAAATACTGGTTTTTGAACTTTCAAATTGCAAAATTACTCCATTAAAATTATAAGTATATTGCGGAAAAAATATTTTAGTTTCGTCATTTAGTATACTTATTGCCACTTTTTGATAACAAGACTTTTACATTGGTCGCCAACACCAACATATTTACGCATATGTTTTTGACTTTGTGGAAAATTAAATATCAAATAAAATACCCTCCCTTAATGTAGATTTTTTTTTTGTTGGAGGGGGGCGTTTATAACTTAATTATTATAGTCCAAGAGTTGTGAGGGTTGTAAATGGAAAATCTCTGCCAATGGTACTGTCCCAATAATTTATATGTAGAATGAGCCTATCGAATGTCTAACAGCTTTGTGCTTTAACCCCACTTCTTATTGATTCATTACTTACGATGTAATTAGAGTGATTACCTAAGACACATTCATACCAAAAAGAATAAAGACTTTTTCTTTTTTTTTTTTTTTTTTGGTGAAACTTATCTTATATGAGAATAGAAACACAATTTCACAAAACGTCCATCCTTTCGTTTTAGTTACAAGTCATCATCAATACTCGAAAAAGGCAAAAATACTAAAGAATAATACTATGTAAAATACATCCAATATTAAAATTCTCTAAAGCATACAAATTAATTATATCGACTCTAATTCGAAGAACATACCTAAAAGAGGACAGCAAATGATATAAATATAAATGATCACAGTAGCAATAATATAAAAATGAACCATTCAGAAACATATAGTATTCAAGCAAACAACCAATGTTTTAGCAAGGATGCTTTGAAAAACGATAAAAATGTATAGGATATAATCAACATAAAGTTTCTTAAGTTGCGAATTGGGTTAGAAACAAAATGTGTTTTAAAATAAGGCTAATTCTGCGTGAACTAGTTAGTTTCGCTCCTCTTTTTCACGCAAGTGAATATTATTCGCTCATGTTACGTGAATAGGTATACTAAAAGCCATCTGAACTCATGTAAAAACATTGTGAATGATATCCAGTGGTAGGAATATATTTAAGAACTCTAGAGACTAACGGACGAACACTTACAATGGTTCGACATTCTCTTATCGCCCTGCGGACCTTCCAGCTTGAGTGCATTCCTCTCTCAATTCCAGACCGATTTTTTGTTTTTACATTTTTTGCCTCTACCACGGCCGAGACGAGGGTGGCACGTCACAATTTTCATTCAGCCAAATGGTTGTTTGGGAACATTCCTAATGAAATATTAAATGTCATATTATCTTAAGACCATCTTATTATAAGTTTCCTCACCACGTCATCAACACACGAGGATCAAATGAACTGACCACGGGTATACAAATTTTTAGGATACATTTATATTAGTCAATCGAATATAACTCTACCTTCACAAAATCAAATGAAAGCCTAGGCAAAGTAACGAATTTGATCTTTAGGTTTAAACAAAACGTTTAAATATCGAGTTTGGTATCGATCAAACAAAAATTGTGACCGCTATAGGAGTTATCAGACAAATTATATAATTTTTAACGGACCTAATTTTCGTTATCTCAGGCGTAGGATCGATGGAAATTTACAACCTCAATAGCTGATTTCCCCTAAGGGAAATGTGCTACAATGACTATAATCTGTTCGATGTTCAAGGGTCCTGGATACGGGCCCAATCTTTTGACAAGATACTATAAGACACTGGCGTACTAAGATACCGACGTACGTACTAAGGGAGTAGTAATTGGTAATTCAGAGTTTATACTAAAATCTTGCGTGCGTGCTTGTGTCTGGCCCGTAGGAAAGGGGCGAATCGCAGACATATCAGGATTCTAGATGATGTGGTGATAGTATGCCGAGAGATGATGCATGCTAAGGGCACGCAAAGAGGATCAGCCGTCCAAGACAGGATTATTCAGCTTCTACCAGCACACAATAGACATCTTTATCTGAAGATTGCCATGTCGGACCCGACATTATCTTTTCTGCGGTAAGGAGGTGCCTCATTTCCATTATAGCTGGATCCTTTGGAGTTACCACTATGTAAAATACAGGCTAGTCTCCTTTATTGTTGGAGAGGGCCGATGTCTCCTTCAAGGAATGCCCTCTAGATCTACCTTTACAACCGCACTTTCTAAGGCGGGATACTTCTGGTAATACTTTAAAGTGAAACTTCTGAACGCCTTACTCGACCTTTAGTTCTCAAGGAAGTATCGAGTATGCTCCATTAGTTACTAAAACGAAAATTGCAATTTTAACGAATGCTATATTATCTGACAATACTACATCATCTGGCAATGTTGATCATAAGGAATAAAAACTCCGACATGGGTGTAATCTTCTATCGCCTTTTTTACATCAGTTCAAACACTAAATAAAATTTTCAATAACTGATTATTCTTCTTCTGGACACTTAATTGGATCCTTATTTCGGAAACTATTTCCTTCTTTTGTCTTAAGTTTACAAGCTACTTACGTGTTAGTCTAATGACTACATAAATTTTGTGTGTGTGTGTGTGTGTATATACGTGCGACTGTGGGCGTTGAACACTGGCGATTTATCAATGACTCCTTAATAATTATCTTACCAACATTAAAGCTCCAAAACTAAATAAATAAAACATTTTAAATCTCATAACCACCTACGCACTTACGTGTCATTAGCTCTTGCTCACCTTAATTATATATATATATATATCTGCTAAAACATTCACCTTTATTAATATTTTATTTTAAGTGTTTCATTTGATATCTCATCAGTAATGGATCTCAAATTTCTTGTAACAAGACTACCATCGAACATACATGTTTATGTAAAATATACTTGGTACTTCAATTTCTTCTCGTGCGGAAACGTATCTTTCATAAACCTAGCTAAAAGTACTTTATGATCCCGTGAATGCCTTAAAGAAAGATTTGTATTTGGTTTGAATTCGACTTATTTAGTGAAGGTAATTCAAAACGTCTTGTGTAACAGGTCCAACGTCGTCAAAACCAAAGGAATCTGAAAAGCATTGGGTACTCCTTGTTTGTTTTTTTTTAATCCAAGTGACTGATTGACACTATTCAGTTTAGTACTCCAGCGTAAAATCATTTTGGCGCTTTTTATCGCTCCTACTGACTCATTTATACCAAATTAATCAACACAACTTGCCTAAATTCTATTTAAAGTGCTTAATGTTTACATTTTTTATATAAACTTGGTGGTTTTTTTTTTTATTTGTCACTGTATTATGTAACATCTCTGCAGAAATCTTTGTATTCTTAGTGGCATATTTCCTCATTCTATTCTATTATTTCTTTTTGATGTTCGGAAATACAGTTTTATAAATATTTATTTCTTATTATGGTTGAGAAAAGTCCATTAATATTGATTATAAACTTCTTTTGTTTCATGGATCATTACTAATGTGCTTAAGAACACTTCATACTGTATTATGGCTGTAACTGTTCTTAATAAACCCCAAAAAAGATTGTTAAATAAGGTTGTGTTAATTTCAATGTAAAAAAACTAAAACATGAATACATTGTGTACATCATCCATTTGTAAAGAAATAGTGCCTAGAACATTAGATTCCATTTCTGAGGCACATGAATGACCTCCATTTGTTATTAGTAATTTCTTTGATAGTTTTTTTCTTTCTTTTTCTTTTAGTTACAGTGATTTAACTTCCAAAGATACATTTGTTTCAACATTAAAAATTCTGGCATCATTGTATGGAATAAATGAAGTGTCATTCTATTGAATAGTCCTTATTTTATTTTCTAACTTCGTTTAAATATTGTCTATTTTTTTCTATTCTGCTCATGTTATCTAAAAATGTAAAGCGGTACACTAATAACAAAACAGAGAAGATGTACCGTATAAACAGTTTTTGCTACGCATCTACAACTTAAATAATTTTTAATTTCGTTTTGTAAACACATTTGAATACATTTTACAAATTTTTACCAACTTGGATTTCTCAACCTCATTCAATGTATCATTCTCTTTAATTTTATTTTTGAAAATCTCTCTTTGTTAGGTAAAGTTTGACGAGTTTATTATATTACACTCCTAAGGATATAACATATCTATAATAAGTTTATTAACGAAATGTGTTCATAAAAATAAATACTCTACGCTCATATAGAATTTTAAAAATGATATAGTTCATAATGTCAATGAATTTCCTGAATGAGGAAATGTGCTATTTATCGTAGGTAGCATGGCACGACCTATAAGTTCTCTGCACAGCAAAAACGTTTTAGGACGAAGGAGAAGGGGGGAGCTTTAGGATACTCCGAAAAATTGAAGTGTAAACTTTAGCTTCCCAATTGGAGAAACAGAAGGTAATTGTAAGGCATTTTTCGCATGTAACAAAAGGATCTACAAATTATCTTTTATAGGACCAGATACATAGCGGGAATATTTACGACTTGGTTCTTTGACCGCACAACCCCCGTCTTCCTAAGATGGGAAGATGGGTGGGATTTTTTTTGGCCAATTATTAATTAAATCATATAATATTTTCAATAAAATATAACCTGAGGGTACTGACATTTTCGACATGAAACGGAGAACTTTTTCTTTTTCAATTAGGTATTAGATAAAAATAATGGGAAATTAATCTAGTTTTCTTTTACGTTTTAAATATACCCTAATAAATATAAAACTTAATATAAATTAACTTACCAGCTTTTAAAGAAAATTTCATGCCTCTTGAATATAATTGAAGTGTATCAATGCTTTTGCGAGCATTGTACTATTTCCTCAAATTGTAAATAAACCTTAACATTAAAACTAGAAATTACGCTTTGGAGTCATTAAATTTGACTACTGTACCCAAAGTTGTAATTCACAAATATAAACATAAAAATTATGAACGTACCCCATTAGTGGCCACAATCATCTAGTTGGAGGAAGCAAGATGGAATAAGGTCAATGAAAAGAAATCCGTTCACGTCACTTTCACCTAATGACTTGGCAAGAGGAAACCTGTTTCCTGAGTTTATTGAATATTTTTTTATAATTGTGCATTTTTAAATGAGGTTCCACTGAATCGTTTGTACAGCTCACAAGAACTGCAACCACTGAAATCCAATCAGTATTCTTCAGAGTTTTGTGCTCTTGTTCCTTGTATGAGCATTTAAAAAGGGCAATTTCTTAGAGAATATTAGGTCTGGTATTTCATGCGACGAAAAACTATATCTGAAGCAATGGTTAGAATATAATTGGGATGTGGTATTTACTGAGGGATAGGCTCTGAGACATTCCACCGAAAATGTTCAGAAACTGGTAAATAGGATTGTGAGTTTTAGCAAATTTCCCTCAAGAGAAATCAGCTATTGACGTTTGTGCTCATAGTCCGATTTTGAAAATTTTTCATAGGTCCATCCAAATTCCTACCTAGTGGATGACAAAAACGTGCCCCGTTCAAATTTGTATACATGTATGGATAAATGTATGTAAACTGAATTGCCCGAAAGTTGGTCAATGTGATTAAATTCCGGGGCATTCCCTAGCTGTTGGAAACAAGAACTCCACTCCCCCCTCCCCCATGAGTTTTCAGGTGATGTAACCATAAGGACAGTTAGTTCTGATCTCCCGGGCATTTCCCGCACATTGCCGCTGGATCGACTGATCTTCTCTACCCAAGTCATTCAAAAATGTTTATACCTGTGTCAACAGACCATCAAATCAAGAATGGTGGCCTGTGTGGGAAGTGCTGGTCGTTGGCATGGTTTTCATAAATTGAACAATCGAGGCGACAGTTTGAAGGAGGCCCCTTCCTCCGGGTGTTTACTGGTAGAAAGAACCCTTGTGTTGAAATTGGAACTTGGAGTACTGCCCTAGATGGGGGGGGGAGCGTTTGCATGTGGCAATGGTTGTTCCTGGAGGTAAGCTGTTAGTGATGGTAAGCCCCAGAAACTCATGGGCTGAATAACTCATCAGATGAAGAGGACGTTTTCTCAGATATATTATTTATTTATTAGAATTCTCAGAGAAATCCCTTTCACTTATTTTTACCAATATAGCATTCTTTGCTGACTAACTAATTAGAAGTAAGGAGAATTTGCTTACTTATCGTCACTCGTGGTTTCGAGCAGTAAAATCATTTTACAATTTAAAGACTTTTTTTTCTACAGATACGGCCGTGTATACTGAAATTCATCATTAAAAACAAATAAAAATCGACCAAGTATTGATGTAATCGTCCTCGCGATGGAGGGTCCGTTTTCTTATCATTTGAAAACGGCATCTTTATTAGAATACTCATACATCATTTTAAAAAACAGAAAGAATACACACAGGGAAATGAGTTTGGAAGGAGGGTAGACTGCAACAGCATTTGTTTGGTACATTCATAAACCCCTCTCCCCCTTCCTGATTAAATTAAACATACTTCTCATTTTTTAAATGATGGTATAAAGCACAGAGTAACTTATTTTATATCTCGTTTATTTCCAATTTAGCATACCCAATACAATATGAAAAAATGATAGAGGAATTTTCAAACAATTCAAAAGTGTTTCTATCTCAAATTTTCAATAATTTCAAAAAATGAAAACACACACACATGCATATATATATATATATATATATGTAAAATATAAGATGTCTGTGTGAGTGCAGTCGGATAGTTATTTATGTACAATTTTAACAACGCAAAACTCATTGTTGTAAAATATTATCAAAGTATTAATTTTACTCCCTGCTGTTGTTAAAACCAGTCATATGACATGATTGTTTTTTCACTACTTTTGATTGTATTTAAAACAATACTTATTATTTGAATTACTGAAAAATTCAACATAATCTTTTAAAAATACTCAAATTGCTATTTATTTCTGCCTACAACTATAAATCATATATACTAATAATTAAAAATGTTTGGTTTTATTCCAGATGCATCAAGAGCGCAGGGCATTGGCTGGTCTCGTGGTTGCCTCAACCCTTCTCTCGTGCCTTGTCGCCGTCCCCACTTCTCGCTCTATCATGGGCCACCCTCTCAACAAAAGGTCATTCTTTGATCTACAATGCAAAGGAGTGTACGACAAAAGCATATTCGCTAGATTAGACCGTATATGTGAAGACTGCTACAACCTGTTTCGGGAGCCTCAGCTTCACTCTCTGTGCAGGTAATTTACAGTTGACTTAACCACTCACTTTCAGTAATAATTTAATTCGATTGTGCCTGATAGTTTGTAAGAAGAACTAGTGGCACTGCCTTTAAGTTGTGATTTTTTATTGAATAAATTGGAGCACCACTCATAATTTTCAATCTAATTCTCTTCGTAATGTCGACTTGTATGTCATTATTTCAGAAGAACAGATAATTCTAAAATTATAGTAATTTCCATTAATAATTTTTAAAACTTTCTTATGATGAATTAAGAAATGCTTCAGTTAGTTGTTGTTGTTTTTTTTCTTGTAATACAAAATGTGTGTGTATATATTCACACACAAATGTATGTATGTGTTTATATAAAAATACCTTTTTTATGAAAGCAGAAGTTAATTAACTGCTGTGAGCTTTTACAATGAAAATAAGTATTAGTTTAGCAAGGTATTTTTGGTTTATTTCTGAAGCATAAAGGCTGGAGGAATGATACTCAACAGCCACCAAATATTTATAACTCTTTAAAAATTTCAAAATAATTCAATTTGTCTTTAATTTTATTCATATTGTATGATGCTACTTTTCTTTTCAACATTCTAGTTCAAAGGATGTTTCGATGTTCTATTACTAAAATGCAGAATAATTTGATTACTTTCACCAGGAAAATGTTATTATTTTTAGGAAGAACTGTTTTACAACGGACTACTTCAAAGGATGTTTAGATGTCCTCCTGTTACAAGATGAAATGGAAAATATACAAACATGGATAAAACAATTACATGGGGCTGAACCTGAGGTTTAGGTACTTTGGTTTGCTTTTTTTTTTCTTTTCTTTTTTTTAATTATTTTAATCTTTATTTAATTTAATTTTATTTTTATTGTTTCATACCATATTATCATATTATGCTTCACTTTTCATTCTTATGTATTTTGTTACATAAGACATCTTGGAGAAGTTAAAAACTTGAGCATCATATTATAAAATGTTCTGAAACAATTGAAAACTCAGTGTCTCTCCTTCCGACTGCACTGAAAAAATGATAATTGAAGATATATAAGCTAAAATTCAATGCTGATAAATGTATATCAGACTTTTTTTTCGATTATTTCTTAAATCTGATTTACCAGCTATTTATTTTTTATACTATTTCAAATATTTTCAATATTTTTGAATATTATTTTGAGGATTTATTTTTGTATTGCATTATTTTCATATATTTTTTTTATTTTTGCTGTTTCTGCACATTGATTTTTGAGACAGAAACCAACGAAAGAGAAGGATTTGCATACGTTAGGGAGGGAGGGTTATTCATTATTATTCTGCATTTTGTTTTTTGAAGGATACCATTTTTTTAAAGGAATCTTCGTTTTGATGACCATTTTTTCATGATATTAATTTTGAGATGTATATTAAATCTATGTCTTAATTTTGAACATGATAATTTTTCATTCTCATTTTTACCTAATATCATGATTGTCAAATCTAAGCAAGCTGTTTTTGTGTGTGTGCACGTGTGTGTGTGTGTGTGTGTGCGCATGTGTGTGTGTGTGTGTGTGTGTGTGTGTGTGTGTGTGTGTGTGTTTGTGTGTAAACACCCTACATATTGAGTATTAACGATTGCATTAATATGAGGCAAGTTTTGGCAAGAGCTGTATACTCCCAGAAAATCTACCAAGTCAGAATGTATTTGATTAATAATTGTATTATAAATAAATCCTCTAAAGTAAGATATACTTTCTATATTAGAGAGTGCAGTGTGTGAAAATGTACTGAGTAAAACTGTTATCCGATATATCCTTTATGTAGTCTTCCTTGGCTATTGAGCTAAGTTTCTAGGCATTTCAAACATTTTAAAGTAATTCCAATAAATAAATGAGCATATAGTTATCTTATAAAACTCACTCTTTGAAAACCGTTGGCCCACAAGTTCTTGAAGGGCTAAGGCTTAGCATATAGTTTTGGAGGTGTGATTCCCTTACCAAATTCACTGCCAAATTGTGGTAGCATTTCAGATTAAATACCACTAATTCTTGATTTAAGTTGCTACTCAATTGGCTAATAACTCTGATCATGTGCCAAGTAAATGAATAGAAGTCCAACCTCAAAGCCTGTTAACCTAACCACACACAAATCAAATATATACTGCTCAAAAATGAATAAGGATATTGGTTATTTTTTCTTATCCTATTAATTTTAATTAAATCGATCTTAATTAAATTTCTTTTTTATGGGGGAAAAAAGACAATAATTTCTAATAAATATTAATGATATTTAGAGTAAAAAAAAAAAAAATACGCTAGGCCCCATACATACCACAAAACAGCCAATATCCCTATTCATTTTTGAGCAGTTTAGAATGGAATCCCCAGCCTCAATCCCAGCACTTCTGGTATAAAGGCGTAGTGACTTGACCCACAGCATCACCACTTCCCCAGAAGTAAAAAATATATGCGCTAGTAATTATTTCGTTTCAATTGACCTTTTTTATATATATACAAGCAATTTAAGGTTTTCTTAAAAACATTATACATGATATATTTAAAAATGAAATAATATCAAGTACACAACATTTGGCAAAGTTTTATGTAGACTAATATGATATGCAATATTTTAACAATCATTGTTAATTAATAAAAGATAAATAAGAACTACAAACAGTAATTGTTTACAAAGTTTAAATACTTAAATTAACTAATGATATTGTATTTGTTTTACATTTCTCATAGCTGTTTTGTACAGTTATATAAATGGTAACAAGAAAATTAATTTCCCATACTTACTAAATACTATAGTTCTAAATATCAAGCATGAGTTAAAAATTCCTTATATTCATTTAAAACCATATGTTAAAAAAAAAAAAAACATACAAAAAAGGCAATTCACTAGTGCATAAAAAAGAGTGACAGCTGTTCCATGAGTCTTTCTACACACACACACACACACACACACACACATTATATATATATATATATATATATATATATATATATATATATATATATATAGAGAGAGAGAGAGAGAGAGAGAGAGAGAGAGAGAGAGACTTTTTTCACATTTTAAGACTTTAATTATTATGTTTAACTGTTTACAGGTCCAATTGTTTTGGAAGTAAATATTTCAATGGATGCCTGGAGGTCCTGCTCCTCCGAGAAGATGAGGAAAAATTCTCGCGCATGGTCGAGTTTTTAGGATGAAAACCTCCAAAAATCAATAATAAACCTAAAAGCTTGACATTCACCATATATTCTAGTCTTAAAATAAAAAATATATGAGCATCCCATACTAGATTCTGGATTTTTATTAATTTATTTATTCTTAGACTTAAGTTTAATATTTAAATTAATTATTTAATTTAATACCATAAATGTATAGAATATAGCTATGTGAATAGGTTTCTTTGAGAACAGATAATAAAAAATATGGGTTTCTCTCAATACTGTAGTTTAAAAACATGACTAGAACAGAATTCATTCATAACATGATTTATTTTATGCATGTTAAAACAAATATTAATAAATAAAAATGGAATAATACAAAGTTACCCTATAAATATATAGAGTTTAGTTGTTTCTTTTATTAGGCATTCTTATCCTAATATCAAACAAACTCTAAAATTTAAAGTGTTCTATTACCTAAGTGCCGTAAATGCACAAAAACTATTGAATAGTATTAACTTATTGTATATTATACCTGAAAATGTGTATACGACCTAAGTGATTAGTATTATTTTATTTAACAATAATTCTTTGACAAACTGTATAATTTTTGTTACATTTTGTATTTTCCTTCTTTTAATTTTCTACATTTAAAAGTATTCTAATTTATAAGGAATATGTTAACATAAATAATTCAAATATTTTTTGTTTATATAAATGAATCTGATTTTTGAAATGTTATGCATTTGTGTCTTTTTTTTTTAACTTATTTATGTTTTTATGTCAATATTAGTAATCACTTTCTGAATTTATTGTTTTCTGATTTCTAAATTAAAATGAAAAAAGCTATCCAGCACCTGAAAAAAAAGTTCAAAATGATTATAAAATTATAAATCAAAATGTTTGTGTTTGATGAAAATATATATTAAAAAGTTCTTACATATATATTAAAAACCTCAAAAACTTAATCTTCAATTGTAATGTTATAATTAAAGAAAAGAGTATTTTTCCATATTTTCCTGTCTATGTATGTGATGTCTGGCTATATTTTGTAAACATGTAACTAAAAACAAAAATAAATTTCACCTCACAACAAACATAAAGTAAACATCTATTTTTCTCACCAATCCAAATCATAGTGTATTCTTATTTACCACACATTAAATATTTTAATACAAAATGCTTAATATAAAAAAACTGTTAGTAAGTTGAAGAATTCTCGGTTCCACCTTTTTGCTTATATTTGCTTTTCTTATTAACAACAATTAAAATGAAATATGCAAATAACATGGAATAAAATAATTGTATTTATTACTGTCCTACATCAATTCCTAAATCTGAGCTATTTAATATATATATATATATATATATATATATATATATATATATATATATATATATATACTTTTTAATTGGAAGTAAGTCATAGAACTGCTTTACTTTCTTTGAAACTTGTCGTCGATATAATTCTCATTAACTTTAACTTCATAGTTGGTGTGGTGGTCCCTTTCTCATCAATTTTATAGAGGATCATGTCTTGCATTATTTTAAAAAGATTATTTATAAAAATCCTTACCTTTCTCCCCATATTTATGCACGCATTTGATTACACAAGTTGCTATAAGTAAATGCCAAAGGAAATAGAATAGAAATATATAAAATAATTGTTCTCTTTGTATCATATCTGTTCACTATGCCCATCAAATTGGCTATAAAGACATTGAAAAAGGGACCAAAATTATTAATCAGTTTAATAAATAGGATTTACTGATGACATTACCCTGGTTCTGAGGTCAGAAATGAATAGGTCACTGTTAAGTCCGAAACTACCCCCTTTACTAGTTTAAGGTAAAGATAAGTGGAAGTAAAACAAAAATTTTACTAGTCAGGCAAAGACAAGTAATGAAAATACAGACTGGAAACGATATCGAAAAAGTGAAGCAGTTCTGTAACATAAGAGGCATCATGTCTGAAGGAAATGACAACAGGCCTTCTAAAACAAAAGTAATATTATAACATACAAGTAAACATAAGTAGTAAGTATGGACAATAGAAAACTGGCTCAACAGCTCATCTAGGATATGGTTTTGACTGGAAGGTCAAGTGTTAAAAATTCCTTAATGTATGTGGTAGCATTACAGAGCATCAGGCTGATACCTCTTTATTCAAGTAGTTAATCAATTTAATGGCTGAAATTGGACAGGGGGGTGGTTTAGAAGAGGAAATTGAAAAAGTCTTATTATCTCCGTTATTACTGATCGAAAAAATATATATAGAACCAATCTTATTGAAAATGTAATTTTCTATAAATTATATTATGTACATTTTCAATATCTTTAACATTAACAGAGATATTGGCATTTTTTAGTTTTTTGCCTTCAGTAAACTCCCACTCCTACTCATGTCATATTAACAGTACGCTGCTACATTAGGAAGTACTTTATTTGAAGCCTAAATACCAAATATTGTTCTCATTGAATTTTTATGTCTTGAGATAAATGCAAATACGCGACACACTTGGGAAATCTGCTTAGTTAAGCAGCACCTCACAGACTTTTTTTTATTTATTGGTAAAACAATTAATGTGAAATTGATGATTGATTACGTACAAAAAATATTAACAATTTGGAAATAAAGATGGCCAATTTGAATCATTTAGAGAAACCAGGGTGCACAAATTGTTAGAAATGAATTTCTTGAAGGCATGAATTCGGGAAGGTCAGAGACAAGGGTGCTTTTCATTCACTTATTTATTTGATATACTTATTGAAAAAGTAATTACGAAAATAAAATGTGGAACCAAAGTTAATCAGATTAATGGTAAACCAGTTCATTGCATCAAAATTGCAATGGTGGCTAGGTCCGAGTAGAAATTAATAAATAGAACTCTGCAAGATATAGAGCAGTTCTAAGTCCAGTATAAGTTTTCATTAAAAAAAAAAAAAAAAAAAAAAAAAAAAAAAAACTTTTTATTATTGAAAAGTAACAAAACAAAGAAAATATAAATAAAAAACTTGAAACAGCGTTTGAAAAACTCTTTTTCAATTATAATGTTTTCAATTCTAGTACCTAGGAAACATTATCACTGAGGACAAAGTAGATAGAAAAGAATTGCCTGTGTTCCAAATCAAAAGGAGTATTTAAATTAAGAAATATATAAAAAAAAAAAGTCCGTCACGCAGGGGCTGCGTAAACTAAGCAGATTTCCCACGTGAAGTTTAATAATAGATAAACCTACATATTGCTAACACAACACCACCGTGAATATTAGGTGATTAAATACAAACGTTAATAAGAAATCTTTCCCTTCTCGGCCGGGAAGCGTCTCAAATGTAAACAAACAGGTCTGCCAACGGCTCACCGGCCGTACTGTAATTTATAATGAATCAGAATAATTTTTAACTCAAACAATCACATTTTAGTAGTCAAAGAATTTAAGAGGGGGGGGGGGTCACAAGAACATATTTGCATCTAAATCGTATAATAAAGGTCTCTGGTAAACAATTTTTCGTATTTAAGCTTCGAATAATGTGGTTTATTATACAAGAGAGTATTCTTTATGTAATACGAGTAGAAGTGGAGGTTTACTGAAGGCTAAAAACTGAAAAATGTAAATTTCTCGGTTAATATTCAAAAGAGAGAATAAACGTATATAACAATATTTATAGTACTGTTGTCATACCTGTCGGTGGAGACCGTCGTCATAGGCTGATAGTCGAGTACAGCTGGCAAGCGCTTTCGATGCAATGGCACCATCTTCAAGCCCGTCGAAAAGTTGTACCGAGTTGGATGTCTGTTGGTCAGTAGGTTTTATGCGTCTGGTCACCGTATTAGTTTTTTACGTATAGTCCAAGTCTGTTTACTTACCTCAGATCTGTCAAGCGAGGGGTGTAGCTAGTGTCCAGGTAACATGTTTCCGTGTGGTTGGTTGTTTACGTTTTATTCCAAGTCTGTTTACTTACCTCAAATCTGTCAAGCGAAGGGTATTAGCTAGTGTCCAAGTAAACTCAGTACAACTTTTCGACGGGCTTGAAGATGGTGGCATTGCATCGAAAGCGCTTGCCAGCTGTACTCGACTATCAGCCAGTGATGACGGTCTCCACCGAAAGGTATGACAACAGTATTATTTATATTGTCGGTTCTAACCCTTTATTTGAACTACCATATTTATATTATAGAGATATTTCGAATTTTCAAAATTCTCCTCCTATAACCCTCCCCCCCCCTCCCACTGGTCCGATTTCAGCTTGGTAACGATCAAACAAAAACTGCGACCGCTGGAGCGGTAACAGGCAAATATATAGATCTCTCTCTCTCTCTCTCTCTATATATATATATATATATATATATATATATATATATATATATAAAGTCCGTCACGGAGAGGCTGCGTAAACCAAACAGAGTTCCCACGCGAAGGTTTATAATGGAAAATCTACATACTGGTAACACTACCGTGAATGTTGAACGAATAAATTCAAACGGTAGCGAGAAATTCTTCAGTCAATTTATAAGTTAAAGATCTTCACAACGGAAAACGGCTGAATTGTAAACAGGCCAGCCAACCTCGTAGAGCTGAATAGATAGGTAGACCGGAAAGAAAAGCAATTACTGAAATTATATCTTAATGCAACGTAAAAACTTTATTGAAAACTATTTACTATAGTTAGTGCCACCGTTTATAATGAATCAGGATCATTTTTATCTCAATCACTGAAATTTTAGTAATCCAAGACCAAAAGAAGGGGGGGAGAAACATAACGTATTTGCGTATATCTCACAAAGTAAAAGTTCAATGAAAAATATATTTGGTATTTAAGCTTCAAATAATGTGGTTTATTATATAACAGAGTATTGTTTATGTACCATTACTAGAGGGAGTTTGCTATATATATATATATATATATATATATATATATATATATATATAATTATTATTTATTAACGTTCAATTTTTGCAACTGAGGCTAATTGCTATATATATACCTTCAGCAAACCCCCTCTACTAATGCTACACAAACAATACTCTGTTAGAAAATAAACCACATTATTCGAAGCTTAAATACCAAATATATTTTCTCCAACCTGGTTAAGCATATAAGCTTCAGGATGTGTGTGTGTATATATATAGACACACACACAGTTTTGTTACACAATGATATAAATATATATATATATATATATATATATATATACATATATATATATATATATATATATATAAATATATACACACACACACACACACACACACACACACACATCCTGAAGCTTATATGCTTAACCAGGTTGGAGAATCAAATTGCGAAAGTGAAAACATTTCAATGATTTTAACCTGAAAGTTTGTCTGGTGTATTGGGCAAATAAATTCCATGGGTTACTAGTGGCCGAATCGATGGGCTTCTGAACTCAACTATCTTGGATTTCTTCGCTCGGAGTAAATGAGTAGCAAGGCTCCAATTCACTCACCCACGAAATATTATAAAAGCTCAAAATAATAAAAATGGGAATCAAGATGGTTTTACTAAATCTAGGACAAATAATCCAGTAAAAAGGACTCAGAACGTTCCAAAAATCGTTATAAATACGAATTGGTTCAACATTACTACTATTATGGAAGAAACAAAATTATTCTAACAAATATTTGACTCAAAGTAAAATGCCACGTGTCATATAGGTGATTTCTATTGAGAATTATTTTGAAACGAAAATGACTGCCAATTTGACAGCTATAAAGAAAATCCGGAAACTACTGAAGACAATATTCTGCAAAATATTGATGCAAACATTGAATTTCCTGCTAAGGGTATATCATTGGAATTCACCCAAAGGCCAGATGGTACTTTTATTAGGAACAAAACACTCTGGTTGCTATAAAATTAAAACATATATATCAAATTATATGTCGAAATGGAATGTAGTTTCGCGTTATTCCAAAAAGGCAGATCCATCCTAATATACAAGACTGGGGACAAAAACATTGTTTCAAATTATCGCTCCATAACAATTTTATAGTATCCCAAGAAACATGATTGGACGAGCCATAAGAAAGCAAAACAGTGTGTTGAGCTGGCTTCTCGTCAAAGGGGTTGGTAGCACGTCCAAGATCTTGCCGACAACCAAGGAAAGATTTACTCATCGAACTATTCATGGAATGGTCGTCACTCCCTGTAAGAGGAAAAGGGGCTGAAACATTCGGCGAATAGAAGCCAGGTAATTCCTGGATGAATAGCAAAAACAGTCTGTCCTGCTCTGAATGGACCACGGAATGGGTGTGAAGATGAATGTAAATTTAGTCCCATTGAGCTCAATCCCCGGAAGGAATCTAAAAACAAACAGCTGAAATAGCAATCCTCATCAAAAGACATCACCCCGTCTGAAATAGACATATTTCAAGAGGTTACCTATTTATCAGAAGATAACTCTCAGAGACGCGCCGATATTCTAATAATTAATAAGAAGAGTCAATGAGGACATGTACTAGATCCAGCAGTAAGGTTTGAAATATGCATTTCCCAATCAATTGAAGTTGATCTGGAGAAAAAGAAGATTTACGAATCTTGCTGTAGGTATTTATCGACACGACAAAGGATAGGTATCTATCTATCTGTTTGGGACAAGAGGAGTAATGACTTCCTCCAAGAAAACAAGTATATATATATATATATATATATATATATATATATATATATATATATATATATATATATATATCTGTGTGTGTGTGTGTGTGTGTGTGTGTGTGTGTGTGTGTGTGCGTGCGTACGTGTGTGTGTGTGTGTGTGTGTGTGCACATATGCATACATACGCGGATCTTTTATAGAATGGGTTCACCTGTTACTTTTTAGTAACTCCAATGATCGTTACCAGCTATTATATGATTATATCACATATGAGTATGTCTTATTGAAACCTTTATTTTTTACAAATTATAAAACAAGGACTATTTATTATAAACAATATTAATGATATATATTCTGAAATTCTAAATTCCTACATAAATATTTAAATAAGATAAACAACATAGTATTTATGTCTCTAAACGAACTCGCATAAATATAAGTGCAACACAGATCTGTTTGTCCTACACTCCTTAATTCATCATAACCCTGGGTCCCACAGAAGTTTGGATTCATGCAGCAGTCCACAAAAACAATCAAGCAGTCCTTTGAATGATTTTACTCCTTTCCAATCATATTTTCAATTCTTTAAGACTTCCACATATCATAAATAATGATATTTCTATGTAGGATTTTCGTCTGAATGAGCTCTTTCAACGTCTGAACTGCCCTATCAAGCTCTGCATAAAGGAAATATTCTTTTGTTTCGGGCAAAAGCCATCAATAACTAATTGATTATATATTAGCAGTATATGTTTATTGTACATTGATATGCATTGACAATATTGTATTTTCGAAGATAGATACACGGATTCGTCTATTTCCACAGCGAGCCATGATCCCGCCAACTGCTCTGGGTTCTGCTGTAAATTTGTAGTACATTTTTCTAAAAAGTAATTAGTCTAATTTATTTATTATTTTATGCTCATAATAAATACCATATCTACGGTCATAGTATATATAACAGAAAATATTATGTTTTTTTCACAATTGTTCACAAATTTGTTTACATCTTTTGTTTTGTGTTCATTATTCAGCTCTGAAGAAGGGAACCAATGGTGCCTGAAACTGTTAGCACTCTTAATAAAATTCTATAATTGAAGAATTAAGAAACTATATATTAGCCGACACCCCAAATCCTCTACTTGCACTCAATAGCCAACGGCTAACAATACAACTAATGATATTTATCTTCTTTCATATTTTACTTTCTTGTCACATAGCTGAAGAATTTCCATTTTTCTTACTAATAATTATAATTATGTATAAACTTATCGTTATTGAATCCCATATTAATAATTACTGTATATGAGCATTGAATCTAAAAGTACAAAGTACCTATTGAGTTCCTTGTACTTAAGTACAAGTGCACAAAAAGTAACTCTTAAAGATCCTATTATTCAAAAGACCCCAGAAATAAATGGCTAATGAGTCGAAAAACTTCGCTTCTCTGAATAAATATTCAGATCTCTGACGTCACCTCAGACTGAATGGTATATACAAATCATAAGGGTGTATTTTCTGAAAATTACTACCCAATTAGAGTATGTATATTACAATCAGATTCTACTACCTACATGAAGTATATACGACTCCAAGTAGACAGCTCTAAGGGAGTTCAATAAATCGAGTTTGAAAGTAAGGAACGCTCGTCGACGATTAAATGAAGGTAGAGAGCTAACTGTACATTTAAAGAAAGCTCTATTCATTCCTGAGTTGCAATTTTAAGGCATCTTTAAACGGCTTAAGTATTGTTTCTGTTTGTTTAAGATTGTCATTAAAATATATTTACATTGGGAATGAGTAGTTCTTAGGTCCGATCCATTTATTGGAAAATTAATCTTCTCATTATATATTGTTCTACAGAATATGTGATATTTTATTATTTAAAATGCAGGTAATAGTCACTTGAAAAACGTATTAAAGTATCACTTACTCTTTTACTTAAAGGTCATTCATTTTATTAATATATTGTTATTCTTACCCATAATTGAAGATTTATAATATACGCCTTGTAAGACAGTGATAAATTGCTGTCATTCTTATAAATATGAAGCTTTATTACAGTTTACAGTAGAGTTACCTAAATTCTTTGTTCGAGATAAAGAAAAACAAATATTATAAATAAAGAATGAAAGTGGAATTCTCAAAATGTTTCTAGATAAGCTTAGCTTAAAATTATAACTTTTGACAAAAATCGGCTAAAAATTTCTAGATAAAATTTTATATTTCTCAGTTATGGTTATCACTTCTCAAATATATGTTGCCAATGTCAGCATATGTGACTTTATCAAATATATGTTTTTACACTTCTAAAACATTCAATTGCTTGGTATTAGTAAATTTGTTTCTTAGAGAATATTATATATATATATATATATATATATATATATATATATATATATATATATATATATATTAGGGTTTTTACCATAATTCACACGGTAACTTCTTATCTAACCCCATAACTTCTTCCCTTTTGTCATTTATGGTGCCAATGTCAGCATATGTGACTTTATCAAATATATGTTTCGACAATTCTAAAACATTCAATTGCTTGGTATTAGTAAATTTGTTTCTTAGAGAATATTATATATATATTAGGGCTATTGCCATAATTCTCACGGTAACTTCTTATCTAACCCCATAACTTCTTCCCTTTTGTCATCTAATCTAGTGGCATCAAAACAAAAAGTTTTATATAAATATATATACGTATATATTTTAAATTTATATATATATATATATATATATATATTTATTTATTTATTTATTTAAACAAATAGTATTATATACATATCTTACAGATGCAATTCCACTCTTACACACCTCCATGCATTTCTAAAAAACACTGAAAATGATATAATAATTATAAGTTTATAAAAATATACAACACCAATAATCTAAGACTTCATGATCATCCAAATTCCTTTAATGCTCCATTCCAACAATCTTTTCTACCACTAAGTTCCTCAATCCTTCCTTTGATGAATGTTTCAAATTATGTATGTTGTTTTGTGTATAAAATGTCTCGGTGAAAAGAGGAATGTCTTGCCGAAAATAACATTTTGTTTTTCTTCTATCTTCTCCCTGCATACCAAGAAAGCACCTCTTAAAAGGGTGCCTTTAAAATTCCTTCAGGAAATGATACATGATACCCAACATGTGTTGGTAGTGTTATTATTATTTTTTTTTTTTTTTTGCTATGTGAAATGTTTGTATCGTTCCACAAATCAATATCAAAAAAGATTTCACTAGAAGAATTTACTGTTAATGGTACTGCAATGCCATAAACCTAATAATACCATAGAGTATCCATTGGATAGTTGCAGTAGTTAAAATAATATATTCTCCAGTGAACCACTAAATCAGTGGCGCACTAGTTGAAACCTTCAGCCACTCTACACTGGTGTGGAGCAGTATAAGGGTTATGGAATTATGACAATTCTTCAATATATACTTTTTTTCAATTACAGCACTTTATTTCAAATTCATTGCACTAGGTTTTCTTTTATCTTAACTATTTTCAACCTTACTTTAACTATTATATATTCAAGAAATCTAATTTACAAATATATTTGATTCGTAGGATTATAGTTTAAACTTAAAATATTTTGAAGTATTTTTTTTTTCTTTGTTGTGGGAGAACATTGTATTCCAAGTTTCTTTTAAAGTTGAGTGGCTGTTTAGAGAAATAGTTAATTATCATATTTGAAAATGTTTTCTTACATATCCATTTAAATTCTAACCTAGTGATTTCCATGCCAATAAAAATTAATTTGTTGTCTATTTCAACTTCTTTGGTAATTAAAGGCTATTTTTATTGTTAAATAACTTTTCAATATCATTTTCATGAACGCAGAAAAATGGCATTTACCTATTCAACAAGTAATTGTATATTTATAGTATGACCCTTGATGATTTCTTTTAAAACAGAATTTATTACTATAATGTGTATGAACAGTGAAACTTATTTCCCATTTGAATACCAAATGGTTGTGAAAAAAATTCCATTATTAAACCTAAAATACCCACCTTTCCTACATAAAATTAAATCCTCAGATACAGAAGAACGTGTAGAGCAAATAATATAAATGAATTAAAGCGTTTTTGATGACCTGCAGATTTCTTGTGTAGTATTTTGTAGCTGTGACATTTTTCTTTATTTTTTACTGTTTATATTAAATAAAAATAATTATTTTTGAATACCATATGTAATTGCATACGTATGTTTAAATATAATTTCATAATTGACTGAAGGGGTTATTTATATAGCTTGGAGTAATTATTGTGTATGCTATTTTAGTACCTGATGATGGCAGTAGATTATGCTAAAAACATTTTTGTGTGAAAAAAAGTTAATGATACTTGCAGCAGTCAGTGTTTTACTCTTTCAAAACATTTATACACACAGTTTCCTTCACATGACTTTAAAATTGTGGGCATTACATTGCTGTTAGGGAATTTGGTGTTAATGTAAATTTACCCCAGTAGAGTATTTGAAAACTGTCTCTGTTCATTAGTTTTTTTAACCAATTCTTGGGCCTAGTGATTATCATCTTTTTATTATAAAGGAAAAAAAGTAATAATGGCTAAGCTCCTTTAAAAGTAGTTTTTATAAGCTAGTATGATTATTAGTGAGATGAAGTAGCCAACATGGGGGGATGTCCTAGCTTTTGCTAGGGGTACAGGTACGATCAAATATATGATAGATGGAATGTAGAGGTCTCAGTTAAAGCCCAATAGTTTTAGGCTTGTTCCCTGCAGTGATTAATTGATATGGGTTATGATTTATACTTCTTTATACCAATAAAAAAACTGAATCATTTATATATATTATAGAATGAAATGACATATTACTAATGACTAGTGATAAAATATTATGATTAAGTGAATGAAATTAGAAACATCTACTTTTATCTTCAATGGTAAATATAATTCAACCAGTAGATCATCATCGAAAATGAAACGTCATATTCTCAATTTAAAAAAAATTAAAATATCTATTTAAACACAATGAGTTTAGCAATAAAAGTACAGGGATTCTAACTTCTATTCTCAAATTCTAAAGAAAGGCTTGGGGGGGGGGGGTCATCAATGCTCTATGAACATGAAGCAACCTGAACCATTAAATAAAAGTACTGACTTAAATTTCGAGATATAAAAAGACAAATGTCATCTTTATATAAAATTTCATCGCACTAATATCATGCCAAATAATGTATTGTGCCAAGTCGACTTTGGTTAGAGAGTGAGGGACCCAAACATTAAGCCTGGAAACATAGGCTTGCGCAAATAGTTTTCTACGCTTTTGTGGAATGCATTTAGGGCCATAGCAATCTCTCGCACTGATTGGATGGGACTTTGATGAACAATGGCCTTAACATTGCTCGTTTCAATTTCATATTCACAGTGCAATAGCAAACACAATATAGTTTCAAAACGAGTTAACAGATATAGTTGTTGACATATTACAAACAGGATAAACAATCCATCTTAGGGATTAATTCATCAGATAAGAAGTGTATCATAGTGACATAAAAATAAACAGAAAAACCCAAAAGGACTTATTTGCCAACCCAATAATATTATGTGCAGATTTTAACAATTATATTATTTTGTTTCTATACCTTGATGGGAGCTATTTTTCATGTAAGCCATAACTTATGGATTGACCCCAATAGCTGCAAGATATATTTTTAGATTTTCTCCCAGTAGATGGACTCTAGAAGTGAAATGGATAAATCTTTTCCAACTTAGACCTTCAAAGTATTTTATTCACACTGAAATTCACTGAGATATCTGGTGTTGACCATAGTGCAAGTACTCCGAAATAGTGCCACAGGCCCAGAGGGAGTGAAGTGTAGTTTTTTTTTCTTCAGATTAATGATAGCAGCTTACTTCAAGATACCCTCTGTAAAGATGGACTCTCTCTTCCTCGTCTGAAAACTTTCTTCCTTCCTACTGTAGTAGTGCCAGATTGGGGGATAAAACCTAGTTTAAAAAAAAAGTAGCAATAAATAAAAATAAATTATTTAACTGCTTTAAATTGGATTATTATAAATAGTGCAGTTTTATAACTACATTAATTTAAAAGTGTAAGTGATATTAGCACTTGTACACGTTTAATGTGTGTAGAAGATTGTTCATATGTTGTTTTATAATAGGCACTGCTGATATATTTGAATTTTTGCCTTATGAGTGCGTGTATAATTTTTATGGAGATAAAATTATTCTAAAGGGCTGGCAAGTTGATCCGCCTTTCTGTTACTAATGTTTCTCATTATTTTTTGTTACTGTATTTGTCCAGGAAATATGTCCATCCAAATTTCCAAGACTTAATATGGTGACCCCTCCCTTCTATGTCCATATTGGCACTTACAACATGTAAGTGGGGCAAGACTGAAGGGTAGATTAAAGTTGTAGTGTACATGCTCATCCTAATACCATTCATTAGTCAGGCTATGAATGGCTTTCTAATAACTCTGGTCACAAATGGAATTTTCTCCACTCTGTCTTTAATGGTATGAATGTGATTTTCCTTATAATGCCTTTATTTGTTGTATAGTCTAATTCAGAAAGCATCGGGAAGCCACTGCATGTCCTTGTGACCCTGTTAATTCCTGTGAAAATCTGGTTTACTATTAGTTGTAGCCTGTGGATAAAACAAGTTAATAAAAGATGATGTCTCATAGCTCCAGAGCTAAGACTTGGTGGGCCCAGTGGATACGAATAAGGTAGTTGTTCACAGTTTGCATATGGGTACTCTTAAATTTTAATAATTATAAACTAAGAATGCTATTTGAAAATTTCCATTCAAATAGAGTAGAGACAATTCTTATCTGAAGGTTGCTTCAGGTTAATATATGCCCAGAGCCTTAGAAGAAGGCTGCCTTAATATGGCTCAACTGCACATGCTTTTCAATACATATATATTTTATTTGAACTTCATCTTTCCATGTTCACCTAGTATGGGTGAGAAGAGACCTTGGGAAAATATGAGGTGTCATTAAATATCTAACCAGAATGATTTTGTTTTGAATGTTTATGCATCTTACCCTCATATTTTATGAGAAAAATTTTCAGAAATTCTGTACTATATCTTAGCAGTCTTTTGTTGTTTGCCTACTTAAAGAGATAAACTCTGTATTGTATCTCACTGATCTTTAATTACGTGCATATATTTTAGGAGATACATTTCAAAATGTCCCTAATTTATCTTAGCAGACTTTGTTTTTCTATTTTCTGTGTCCTTTTTCATATTTTATTAATTAAAACTATGAAATTTGGCCACTTTTTGGAAGTGTTCAAATTTGTATGCTCATGTTGTTTATATCAATGGCCAAACTATTAATTGACCCTTCCATGGGGTTACTGTCCCTTCAAGAAACCTCCCTTGTAACGTTCCTATATTTTTTCTATCCTTGCTTATGATTTTATTTTCATTGATTATTTATTCAAAACCTATTGTTAATGACGACAACTAATTTGACTATTTTTGCATGGTTAGAAACATTTTTTGAGCGGCCAACCCACACTTATGGACTATCGAATTAATATCTATTTTATCCACTAGACATAAAGCATATCAATCCTAAGAAGTGGGATGTTCTCAGTTTGATTTTACCAGTTTTTAACATTGCTACACCCGTACTGGGTAGCTACTAAGTTTCCAGATGATCTGAGATGCTTCAAGAACTCTGGAACAATGTCCAAACAAATTTCACCCGGATAAAGCCAGATGTAGGGTAATTTTGATAAATTGTCAGAAGAGTTATAAGAGGGTTTTGCTATCACTTCTGATTTCACCTCTATTCAGAGGTACATGAGTTCATTAAGTGCCTTCCGATATTTGTTACCCTATTAGAGGACCAAAGGAAGTCAAATTCTTCATCTTCTGCTACAACAGCTTCATTTTTCTCCTCCTATAATTCTAATTCCATATCAAGTTTTGGTCAAGCTTTTTCCAAGAGGCTTTCTACCTCTGCCAACCAACATCCTTCATTGACAACCACCACCGTTCTTCCCTGTTGCATTTGTGCTCGAATGTTGTGGATGACAATTAAGTCGCCTAAGGAGAGATATTCATACCTAAGGAGCGCCATTTGAGTGTTGGTTTACTACCCAATCATAAGAGTTCATTCAACATGTAAATCCGAGGTTTATGACAAACTCATTAACTTTCTTTATGCTGAAAGTCCTGAAGATAACACAAATAGCCCATCCTCAGCAGTATCAATTACTTTATACTTTATCCAGTTTACCAATGTACTGATCGTTGCAGTATCTCTTCAGATGCTGAATGGGATCAGCCACTGATTGAGATTTAAATAAGTTCTCGGATGAAAAGACTTCTTTCAGGATAGCAGCAGATCTGGTTTCCCTTCAAGTGCCATCCTAACGACTCATTTCGTGAATCCTACCTCTGTAGCCCTTAAAAGATTAGATTGAATGCAAATATCTGTACAAAACTTTCTTCAAAAATGTGTATCTCCATGAAGGCCTACACCCCCAGTTCTAGAAGCTTAAGTTCTAGACATCATTAATGGCTTTCTTTAGTATTTGGTTACTTTGTCTGTTATTTATTTTTTTATACATTATGCTTTGCTTTCTTGTGTTTAAAATACCTGACATTTTTTTAAGGGCCAGAAACATGTCCTTGTTTTTGGACTAATTTTTTGAGTGTTGGTGGCCATTTTAAGAGAGAATATTCTCCTGTCAATTTACATCTTTCCATGGTGTGGATAGGATAATTTAACAAAATGTGGCTGGTTTGCCATTTTCTCCACATCTCCTTTTAGGGGGCCTCTTTCATATTGAATGTGTGTCATTGAAATCACCGTAGCTTGAAATATTCTGTAGTTAAGAAAACTGACATGCTCCAGATGTCCTCCAGTCATTCGGTAATGTATTAGAAAAGATCATGTGAATTTTTCTTTGGATTTGGAATCCCATCTTCACTGTCATTCCTTCCAAAGCAACTCTTCTCATTATAACAAGATTTCATTTATAGAATTACTATTTGCCAGAAAGACACTATTATTAAGGGCGATCCTTGGAGGTATTTTGCAAGTTGTAATTGATGACTTGTAGCTCAACTGTACGATTAATTGGTAATTGTCCAGCAATGACTTGGAGAGCATCTTTAATATAGTGCAATAAGCTTTTGTTGAAAGCAGATGGGCTTTTCTTTCGGCTCAGTCCAACGATTTTTCTCATTTCTGCTCAGGTTGCTTTTTACAAACAAATTTTTAGAAATAAACACACCACAAGCATATTGATCTTCAGAGATGACTTTTGTTTAGCTTGCCTTTTAAGAACATAGCCTGGGATTAAGCTGCATTTAAACTCACTTATTTTTACCACACTATTTGAGAATAATGTTTGTTGATAGTGTTGCTCAATTTTTAATTTCACATCTATAGATTTGGCTTCATAGGTAAAAGCTAGGTCATCAACGTAAGCCAGTGGTCTCAGGCCGGCTTCTTCCAGTTTTATTTATAGGGGATTTATTATTATATTCCAAGCACTGATACATGTGGAAATCCTCTTTGTAATGTTTAGGTTATGCTAATCGTAGTTATATTTAAACAAACGTCCTGTTATTAAAAGAACTAATAAGGAGCTTTTAGGTATTTTTAGGACATTTAAATTTCTTAGCTCATTCTGTAAAGCAGGCCTCCATAAATTATTGAAAGTGCCTAAATGTTGTATTATAACCAATAAACCTATTTAGCAGTGGAGATATTCATGAATTCGTATAACCATTTAGGGAAGATCCATCAGTTATGGATCTCCCCTAAATGGTTCCAAACTAACATCTGGATTGAACTGCTCTGACTACATCTTTGACAAACCTCAATATACATTTTTTTTCAGTATTTAGCTAAAGATGGGTAGGAGACAAATAGGTCTGTAGCAATATGCTTCAACAATTTAGTTTCTCCTAGCCTTCAAAATTGCTATGGGTACAGCTCCCTTCTAAAGTTATGGGAAAATGGCCGCCTCCAGGCTGACTTTCAGAACATTTCAGTTCTACATGCTTTCTCGAGCTTTTCTTCTGATCAAATATGATAATAGATCTTATAGTTGTCAGTGAGCCATGCTCTCCTCCTTTCCATGCATCTTTGAGTTGGATTGTCAGGCATTTTCACTTTCTTGTTCTTCATGCTACTGTTAAAACCTTCATGTTTATAATTACGATCTTCTGTCAAGCTCTTGACCTGGAGAATATACTTCAGGTTCATTTTTGTTTTCTTATAGCCTTGTTGGGAGTGATCCCAGAGTTAGGTGGTGTAGGTTTTATTTTCTCTCTTTTAAGACCCTCTATCAAAATGTTGATGGCTGTGACAAATTTTTCTTGTTTCCTAACGTTTCATACATCTATAATGCAATTTTTAACTTTCAATGCCTAACATTCTGCTCATGACTTTCAATGGAGACCATTATAACGTGATTGGTGTTAGATATGTTATCTAAACTCAAACCAAATGATTCAAATTTTCTGCTGTTCACTATTTTCACATCTATTATTTACATATTCAAATCCCCTACCATTTGCTATAGCCACATTTTCTGCCATCACCATGTTTTCTCTCTCCCTCCCTCTCTCACCCCCCCCCAAGGTCTCATGAACGCTTATTTTTTATTTGTTCAATTTATTTCACTTTTTTAGCATATTCACCTCATCTAAACAGGAAATACATTTTTGTGTAGTATTTATCACAACACACACACGCACACACACATATTGCACATTTGTTTTCTAATTTAGTTAGTTCATCATTTTTCGTATTTCATTAATTATTCATTTATTTATTTAATAGAGCATTATTATACTTTGTTACTGGATTATATTAAATTACCATTATATAAAAAATAGATTTGTTGTTTATTTTTAGGATCCAGTTGGAGCACATATTTGTGTGTATCGTGAACCATACCAGTCAACAGAAGTTCACTGCCAGTGTGGTCTCAAAATTGGGGATTATGTTATTACAACAGCAAATGAAATTTTGATGAAACATGGCTCACCGAATAGTTCTATCAGCTCGTTGACTATTATGTATACTGTAAATAATGATTCTGGAGAATGTATTGAACAGAAAGAAGGATTCATTGAAACTATTTGGCAATCAAAGGAAATTGAACAAACAATGGCCAGTTCATTTAAATTTTCTTCTGAGAGCAAACAAAAATTAAGTTGCTGCTCAACTGAACCACATTATTGGTCTTACTTTGTACTGATCAAGATTAAAGACTCCTCTCAAGAGTCATTGTGTAACAACTTGCAAAATCACTACCCAATACTCTTGCAAAAAGGAATGGATGTTATTGTGAATTACACACCATTTGGATCTCATGAGTTAATTAATTCAGTAAGTCAGGGAATAGTTAGTAAAACTTTTGGTGCAAATACCTCTGTGTTTTTGACAGATGCTCGATTAGCTCCTGCAAGTGAAGGTGCTCCTGTATTCAGGTATTCAATTGTTATTTAATTATATTTATCTTGGTTTTATATTATTCATATATCATGTTGACTCCATGTCAACTCAATGCATTTTACCTCTCTATTTTAGAATTTACTAAAATTATATATACTGGCAGTAGGCACTTAGAATAAGAAAAATATCAATTTTTTTTTATATATTTTTTATCTCAAATGGTTTCCGAAATACGTCTTTGTAAAGTTTTCAAAAAAGCATCCAAAAACAGGCTTTTCTGAAGTCACTCTAGAAGTTGTTCTTATTGAGCTAGGACGGTGAGAGTGGTGTCTTTTTACTACTAGTCGTGCCCTTTCATATGTCATGTAACACACCATTGGTTATAATAAAAATATTTTTACAAAACTCAAAATAAAAATTTTGATTTTGACTACTTTGAAAAGTGTGTCTCAACAAATGTTCAAAAACTCCTACAACCCGCTACTTGATAAGCCAGTTTCTTTTATTTATTTTTCCTCATGCACAACTTTCCAGTCTTATCTATTTATGTTTGGAACTGTTTGTGGTTTTAGTTCAAAAAGCAATTGTGCATTTTTTTTATAAGCATATCATTATGTTATTTCCATTATTTTTAGGAATCCTGAAAGCAATCGTCTTCTTATTGGAATCATTGTGCAAACCATTCCTTATATGATTGGTGGAGTTCTTCATCATTCAGGCTTTACTATCGCAGTAAATATTTCTGTTCTGTTTAATTCCTTACAGAATCATATGGCTAGTCTAAAACCGGTAGACTTTGGAACACCAATGGATTTACATCGGCCTTCTCCAAACGATGTTTTTTTAAGTAAGCAAATGTTTAAACTACTTTCTATATAGCTCTATAAGGCCTTCCATATTAAAACAATCAGTGGTCTGGACTTAGGCATCTGAAATTTTGATCCTATTTGGTTCAGTAGTGGTTTGAATTAAAATTTCACAATTTAAGGTTTCTTTGAATATATAGTTTTTGAGTGTCCTCAGAGATTCACAAGGGTTATACTTTGAGTAGAACACTGTTTATGAAACAAATCTGATCATGAATCCCTATTTAGTGGCTTAAGATTTCTTTGTGGACTTAAAATAACTTATAACTTATAGAAGAATACTGATTATTTTTCAAATTTAAATGTAAATGGTGTAATTTTTGCCCTGTTTTCTTTCATTACAATGCCAAACCTCATTTCATTAACTCCATTTTATTCAGTTTTTAATAAACGAGTGTAATATTTACATATGTCAATTACATTACATAATAGTTTCTCTATGGAATCACATTATCATTAATTTAAATTTATTCAATAAATAGGATGATGTGCAATAACAGTACCAAATAATTTATTTCAGAGGGATACTTCTGATATACATACTTACCTGGTACTACAATTTTTTTTTTGTATCTCCTTGTCAGGAAATACTATTGCTAGACCTTCATACTCATATCCATTTCAAACTCAACAGTTCGATAGTTGTTATCGATAAATAGATTCATCTCTGTCATGCTGTTCAATACTAGGTCCTATCTGTGCTTGGTGCTATGGTAGCTTGGTGTCATACTTTGGTATTTCATTGTATTCCTCCCTCCTCTTCTTCTGCATCCTCACTGATTCCCTTCAATATGATTCCTGACCCCCTACCCAAATAAAAAATTAATTAACAAAGCAGCAAGCTTACATTATTTTTTAGGATTGTTTTTGTTAGTAAACCACCTGTATTTCATGAATTCGTTATTTGTAGATATCAGACTCCTCTCCACTAGTTTGATTCATGTATTTTTCTTTTCTTTGCTTTTTATTTTTAATCCACATTAAAAAAGGCTAGTTCATTTTCTAACAAGTACTGTTAACAGAATGATAACTACTTCCATTTAGTAGAAATCAATTAGACAGATCCCAGCCTGCTTGTGGAAAATAACAATAACAGTTGCAACCCTTGTGTACTGCCAAGTTTCTTCAACAAGCATATATTTATCTTTAAAACCCCTCTGATTTTATTGATCAAAGGAGCTTTTTATATATGCACGTAATTCAATAATACTTGTAATGCAAAATATTTTCTAGTTGTCTTATATAAAATCCTTTCTATATTTCAGGCAATAACCTACAGATGTCAATTTATCTGAAAATGAATACCTAAGTATCTTAAAAATGCATTTAGTTTTGTTACTCACTATAATTACCTACTTTTCTCATACACTATAGAATTAGCATTTGAATTTTCATTATTTATTGTAATGCAGTTATAATTTTGTGTTATATTCATTGTTTTTTGTTTTTTTAATTCTAGAAACCAACTTTGTTGTTTACATTGATGTTGGTACATCACAAGGAATTGGCGTTATTATTCATGAAAGTGGATTAGTTATCACTTGTGCGCATGTTGTCAATTTTGTAAGATATTAGTCTCATTTTTAGCATAATCATTTTTCACTTTGAATTTAAACATTATGTTTCTGCTACCTATGAATGGCCTGGGGCTCCATGCCTGTCTTTAAGTTATTATATATTAAGTTATATCAGTTTCTGTTCACACTGGAATTGCATGAATAAACACAGCATTCAAATTGGACCCCAGTTCAAAGAATGATATCGATTTTTCAACCTTTTTGGTATTAATTGTATTGTGTAATGTTTTGAGATTGTAGAGCATTTCTAGAGTTTCTTCCTTCTAAGAATTAGATTTAATACTGCTTCAATTCTGTATTTCTAATCACCTAACTTTTTCTTGTTGATGCATGTAATTTGGTTCAATCTTTTGATTCTGGTGGAGAGGATCAAGTGCTTTTGCATGCCAATTTCCATATCTGGATCTGGAATCTGTACTATGAATGTTAGAAAAACGTGTTATTTTATTTTACAAGCTCTGTCTATTAATATTTTCTGTCTGTGTACTTACTTTTATTAAATTCCACAGCTCTCTGGAAACATAGACAAAAGATGTGCTATTGCTGAGTTTGTCAAACTAAGCTGTTACTATTCAGTCTGAATTCATTGTTCAAATCATCATGGTTCATAAATATCGTAGTAGTGGATAGCTTTTTTTATTATTGAAAACTATGTAATATTAACAATTTCTATTCCCAAAAGCGGCCCCAAGCACAACTAATATAGCTATTTTATATATTTAATACCATGATTAAAAATATTCTACTGTATGCCCAAAGAAGAAACTTAGTATTCATAGTATGTCCTGTTATGAGTAATATATTAACAGAATAATGCTAATAAATAGCAGACGTAACTGTGTACACTTCCCCAACACTTTCACTCCCTTAAGCATTGTTTTTATTAAATTATTTATGATATTTAAATAAATTTACATTTCTGAGGATAATACATCATTAAAAGATTTAGCATTAAATATAGTGTACATCATTATCATGTGAAGTTTAATGATTACATAGTCACTTTCTATTTGTTTTAGCATTACAGGTCATTTAATGTTTAGTTATAGTTTAATATGCATGCCATTATTACTTTTGTTATGCAATAAAAGTGTATATGAGAAAAATTACTCAAATCTCAGTGTTTATATGTGTTATATCCATAGCTTTCTAGTAACTATGACAAGCTCTAAACTTTTCTTGGGTCTTGCAGAATAAACATGAATAATAAAAAAATAAATAATTAATCAAAAGAAAACCACTTCCCACTCTATTCCTCTTCATTATTTAAAACAATGCAAATAATAATAATTCATAGTATTCGTCATGACTACGCAGCATCTATCCCTTTCCGGTAAAAGGCCATTAGTGCCCAATAAAATTGTAGACTTTTTAGCGTATATCTCATTTATAATTCGTTATACCACAAAATTGTACCAGAGTTACTGTAAATAACCAAATAACCATATTTTGTTATGTGAACGTTTGTCATAAAATCAATAGAGAACGAAATATTGTGATATTTCATTTTAGACCGACCATATAACCCCCACTCCTGTTTGTCCCTCGTAATGATAATATAGCTTATAATCATGGAAGATGATGTTAATCTGCATAACGAGATTCATTTACTTCGATTCAGTCAGTAGTGCTCAATAAAATTGTTGACTACCACTATAGTTTTTAGCTTATATCTTGTTTATACTTCGTTTGACAAAAGTTTATAACAAATGTTACTTTAAATAACAAAATCCAAACCCAAAAATTGTTGATTTCGTTTCAATTCCATGTGAAACAAATAAGTATTGTGAAAGTTTGAGAAAAAAATCAATGTACAGATAGAGGTTACAATTTTATATGTGTATGTATATATTGTATGTGTATAGTGTCTAGTGTATATTATTATTAGGCAGTGAAGTATTCGTTATGTTGACTGTGTTTCAGTGTAATAGTTGCCTCTTTAATATTAAATTAATGCTACTTAATTTTTTTTCTTCAAGCAATAAATTTAATATTATATATTCCTATTTAGGCTTAGTTACTGTTTCATAAATATTTTACAGCAGGTCTAGTCTATTCACATGAGACTGGCTTTTTCAAGAAATTTGTCAGAAAGTTGCCAAATTTAAATATGCAAAATTTTACAAGGTGAAATGTGTCTAGTCCATGTTTTTCTAAATTAGTATTGGCTGTATTTTTAATATATCTTCTAAAATTATGATTTTAACTAAACTTTAGGAATTTAGAGTTAAATTAAAAAAGAGAAATCTGGTCTTGACAAAGAGAGATAAAATAAGGGGATTTATGTTGATAATAGTGGGATAAAAAAATGTTCTGCAGAAATAATTTTAACTATACCGTGTAGAAACATTGGATATACTTGGATATTGGGTGTGAGATTGGCATTTATTGTCTCATGTTACTCATTATTACTTCTGAAGTTCGAGATTGCTTAATAAAGTATAATTCTAGCTGGGTTTTTCAACAAGTCCCCCTTACATTTCAAAGACTTAGAACCATAATTTTATGTCTCGTCTGAAAAGTGTTCCCACTAAACATAAGTGGGAAAATTAGGTTAAACCCTTTATGACCAGTGTGTATTATCAGAACTTTATTTTTTAAAATACATACTTCAAATGTGAGCTTTCCAATTTAAACGAAACATTTCTTGTACCCACATGGAACCAAGGAGCCTTTCCAAAGGACAAGCTCTTCAAGTAGAGGGAAACATTAAATTTACTTTTTAAAATTCAATTTAACTCTAAAATTTTTTAAAAAATGTGTGTGGCCTTTGCTTTGTTGTGAAATATCATTTAATTTATTTATTGAGAAATAAAATAATATTACTATAGTCAAATCTATCGGAAGAGGCCACAATTATTGCCTGATCATTGAGTACACATGGCTTGGTACTGATCAAACAAAACTTTTGACCACTGGAACATTAACAGTAAAATTGTGTGTGTTTATATATATATATATATATATATATATATATATATATATATATATATATAAAACCCTCAAAAGAGAAATCTTTCTCTTAAGGGAAATCTTCTAAAATAAACATCTTTACTACTTTTGTTTAGGGGTAAAATTCTTTTTGGTGTTTCTTTTTATTCTACTTAAATATTCACCAAATTTTGTTCAGTCTTCAGTATTGCCACGTTGGAAAGCTCCTTGAATTCATTCTCTTGTAGCACATGACCAAATTAGGTTTAATATTTTTTTAAGTGAGAAAGATAAATGCCAAACGAACGAGAACTTTCATTAATGCTTTTTAATTAAAAACTAATTTTAGTTTATAAAACTAGATAGTGTTTTTATTTATAGTACAAAGGAAACCACTCGAAAGTTTCATATTGATCATTGAAGTTTTTGAGTTATCAGGAATTTTCAGGTCTATTAAAAAAAATATAAATGCCAGAAGCAGAAAGTTTTAGGGAGAAAAAGAACATATATTTTTCAAATTCTTTAAAAATTGGTCTGAATTTGGTTCTATGTATGAAGATAATATCATATTTCAGGACTAAATTGGGGAAAAATGATTATTTCTAGAAGTATAAGTTATTGACACTAAGGATTTGTACTTTTCCCCTTTCTTGTGTTGAAAGTCCTTGTGAACAAATAATAATAAAGTAAGATTGGTAATCACCCTATGAAATGTATAAAGCAAGTGTTAGAGAAAGTCAAGAAATATATTTTGTTCTGTTACATTTCCTATTGTAGCCTTAAAAATTTGGACTAATTTTATATATTTAAATTGCCATTTAGAAGTTGCTTAATTGGCATCCATTTCAGTCAACAGATGCTGAAGTAACTTTGAAACACCAAGATAATTCCTATGATGCGAAAGTTTTATATTCAAATCCTGAAGGAAGTGCTATTGACATAGCCATTCTTATGATATCATCATCAAAGGACTTCCCTTCTTGTAAAATCACTTCAGAATGTCCCAAGAGAGGTACTACTTTCATGTGTCTTATTATTTTGTGTTGTATTTATCTTATGTTTGATGTCTTAAATATATTATTGTTGTGAAGCCCTTCTATCACTCAGTCAGAACTTTTAATTATGCACTACTCCTCCAAAGCTGCACTTATGATTATACTTACATAAGAAAAATTAACAAATTGCATTGATGCCAGTAAAAAATACAAATAAATCAGTTGATTTATATTTAGTGAATAATTAATTGATTGATTATGTATTATGGAAGTGAACAAAATACAGTGTTGTGACTAGCTGCTGCATACACAAGCAAAGATTGATTTAGATTGGGTAAATTGCTTAAGAGAAATATTGCGACAGATAAGATGGTATATGGGCCATAAATAGATTTAAATCTATTCATCCTGTCTTTTTTCTCTATGTAATTCAGCCAACATTTTAAGATTGAAGAAATAGCCCAATTTAAAGCTAAAATGTTTATTTATTTGTTTCATGGGTTAGTAGATTGCTTCAAACCCAAAACAAATAAAGAAAATGATTTTCAGTTTTTCTTATAGTCTTTTTTGGTACCTGTCTTGCATCTCCCTTTTTATATTTACTTCTTAATTTTCAGTTAACCTGAGTAATTGATAATAAGTGGTTTATTAACTGTCTATTTCTTAAGATTTATAATAATAATAAAGATTTAATTTCAATTTTTTTTTTAAATATCACACTTTTTGCTCTTTTTCTCAGTTTTTTGTAACTTTAATGTTAAAGCATATTTTTTTCAAAATTTGTTCAAAATAAGTACATATAAATTCTAATCTATTTTCAATAACTTCTAGCCACTCCTTATTATCAAAAACTTATTTTTTTATTATCTTTTTTTTTAAATTTTGGTAAAACTAATAGACAACCACAGTGCAGTTGAAATATTTTAAAATAAAACTCTGGGTCAGCAAAGACACTATTATTTCTGTTGCCTGAGTCCCATCATGTATTTTTTATGATTCAAATACAAATAACTATCCTCTCACACATAACAGTGATTATATTAAAAAAAATGTATTAACTGACAGGTATGACAACAGTATTTAACTCTATATTAAACTCTCGAGGGACAACTACCAACAAGCAAGGATCAGGGTCGTATGTATCAAAAGATGTAAATTTAATTTTCAGTAGTCGTGTTTTTTTGCATGATAATTGTTGGCTTCTGCTCCGATAATCGAGAAGTCTTGCCAATGTAATTATGCTGTCAGAATCCTTCCGGGAACTCTTATATCACTATTGGTCCTGAGCTAGAATGGTACCTTTAAAGTTGAGTACAATGAGAATAATAGATCTTTCTAAGCTATATGCTTATAGAAACATGTGGTTGACAAATTAAATAACAAACTTTAAAAGAAAAAAATGGTAAAATATCAGTGCTTAAAAGTCATAAGATGATGGGTTTTGATACTTACCAATAAAGAAATACTAAAAAGATAAAACCAATTTAGAAATTGTTGTGTACACAAAGTATAAAAAACGCTGCTTTCTAGTTCAACTTGAAAAAGTGATAAGAGAACAAAATATTTGCCATTTCAAATTAAAATTATGAAATTATTCTAATTTAAAATTGTTTTTAATTATTATTATATATTATTCTGTTTTTTTTTAAAAATAGGTTTACTTATTCAGTAAACATTTTGAAGATAATATTTAAAAAAAGACAGCAGATATATCAAAAATTTGAATTACAGAATACAAATTGGAATAAGTATCTTATTTAGAAAAGAAAAAGAAGGCCTTGGCAAGAGGAATGCTAAAAATATAGTTATTCACATTAAAATAATTTGTATTCATTAAATAATTTTGGCTTAAATTTATAAAATTGACTTAAATGAAAATTATGTTTTCAAAATAACTTCAAAAACAGTAAAACATCACAGGGCAGAGGAGTGGTTGACACCATAATGTTGGAATTGGGAAAACCTCTGAATTATTGTTAGGGACCGGAGACAGAGTTGAGTGTCAAGGGAATAGACAAAACTGGACATGATACGCTTCCGTATGTATTACAATTGTATTTCTTAGAGCGCCTTAGTTTCCCTTCAGGACGCAATGATGAAACCAAGTAAAAACATGACAAATGACCTAGAGACTAAATCTTTCATTATGTTGAAATTAATAACAACTTATTGGTTCAAGTTAGTTCATTTGATATCTAATTGAAACCATAAGAAATTAAAACAATATTTATGAGCTTAAACATGACGTTATTTGTTTTTTCTCCATTTTAGGTGATTCAGTGTACTCTGTTGGCCAGGGTCTACTATTCGATACTTTAGTCCCTTTTATGAGCAAGGGAATAGTGTCTAATTATTGTGAACAGTTTATATTTACTACATGTCTCACACTGCATGGTTCAAGTGGTGGAGTCATAATGACACCAAATGGTGAGGTGATTGCTTTAATTACTTCAATGCTTTATGCTGAAGACAACACTCCATTTCCATTCCTAAGTTTTTGCATTCCAATTTATTATTTCTATGACCTCATTCACTTCTTCATACATTCCAAAGGTAAGTTAATGACTTAGATGTTCAAGCGTGTGTTTTGTGAAATTTGACTATCAAATATTGATCTAATTCATGCATTATCAATCTACAATCATTTAAAATTTCCCTTAACTATTTTAATATTATTAAGCCCTTTTTACGAGTATGTTTCAACCAGTAGGCCTCCCCTACAAGAGGGGGTAATGGTCTAACTTCCTGCGGGGACCAGCCTTACTGGGAAGTGTGGACCTGTATTCAAACTCAAAACCTTTGATTTTAAAGTCTCTAATTACTCTGCCCCCTACTATTTTTATTAACCTTTTTTTTTTAAATCTAGTATATGCAAATGTGACAATGCTAAAAAAGGTTTACATTCCCCATTTTAATAAATACATCCTCCCTCACTCTATTCTTCTTATTTTCAAGTGATGACTCAACTTATTTATTTCTCCTTTTCAGTAATTCATGTCAGCATCACATGACATTTTACTTCCCAAATTTTTTAAAAAGCACTTAATACACAGTTTTAGAGCTTCCCTTATTAGGGCTGACTTAAATTTTATATCAACCTTGAATTGAGTGTGTTAAAATAAGCTTCTTTACTTCAAACAAACTTCCTATCACTTAGACACCCAGCCTGCTGTAAGTCAGATAATTAAAATCCTATGATAGAGTAGTAGAAATAAAATATATGTTCTTGTAAACCTCCACAGTCCTTTTCATTATTATTGGAGTCTTCTGGTATTGACCATGTCATGTTATTATCTACTGAGGTTTCACTAGTCATATTAATAGCTTTCTCAGAGTATCTCAACCAAAACAATCTTTCTCAGTTGAGATACCCCCACTTGGTCCCTACCAAGACCTTGAGGAGCATTCAAATATTAGGAGAGGCTAAAAAGAATTAACTCGAAAAAATTGGTACATAATAATAAATAGAATGCACAGAATATATTAAATCTAATTGCAAGCAAAACAATGAAGTTTATGCTAGATCCTCATTAGATAAAAAGTTTTCCTCTACAGGGGATCTGGTAGAAAAATGTTGATGCTGTCTATGTTGATAAAATTTTCTCAGTAATGTCCTACTCTGTTTTATAATGGTTGTTTGGATAAGTGAAGCTCCAGGTTTATGTTAAAGGAGTACAGTCTTACTAACAGAGGATGATAAGAGAGGATTCTGCAGTATACTGTTGAATAATGTCAATGCCTCTTGTGAGGATTCAGAATAACATGAGAAATAGTCGTTCTCAACCTCTCTGGCCAAAACATAAGCAATACGGAAGTTCAATGATATGTTAATAATAGGCAATCTGATAGCAAAGAAGGGTTAGAAAATCACTACAGAAATTCAGCACCCTCAAAGGACAGTATATCACAGACTGAAGAGTCTATGAAAATAATTTACAAACTGCAGATTTTACCGAGTCTCAGGCTAAGAATGTCATGACCACATGGTTGCTTATCATTGAAGCAAAAACATAGGGGTAGATCTAGACATGTCTAGCGACAGAAGTAGGAATCAAGAGAAATCGACTGCGATGAATAAAAAAAATAATCAAAAAATCAAACCACATGAGATCACCATATTTACAAAGATGGTCAAAGAAGCCCAGGTCCTCCAAGGATTGCTGCATGTGATAGTAAATAAAGGAGACTACTTGATTACATGAGCTGCAACCACTGGCTAAGTATGCCACATTTCAGTAAATCTGAGATGAGTTATAAGTTAAGCACATTTCTACCACAAAAATCAAGTTGTTGATTTTTATGGTAGAAATGTGAGTCCTGCAGTTACTCTGCTGCTCTGTTTTAGAAACTAATCCTTATCATAAAAGGTGTGGCTATTTGAAAATGAGACTGGTTAAGTAAGTGTGTTTCCACTTTGTCAATATCCCCTAATGCTAAAGGCTTGAATTTTTATAATCTTGACTAGAATAAATGACATTTGAAATCTTATTAGCATTGAAATAACTGGCTGGCAGATTTAAAATTTTATTTTAAACTGACATAAGAATAAGCACACATTGTTTATTAAGTGGTTCTCTTGGGAATTCTTTTAGCTGTATAACATAGCGAGTTGACAAAATCTTAGTATTAATTAAAATTTTAATCAATTCTAATCCTCTTATTTTTTAATATTTCTCTGTGATTTATAAATACCATCTATTCCAGATGTCAACGTTTTTGAAAAACTGGCTGAATTAGACCTGAGATGGAAAACGCCTAGGCTGTAAATAAATGGACTTGAGATGGAAAACACCTAGGCTCTAAATCGAAGGACCAACGATGAATTTAAGAAATCAATTATTATCTGCATTTATATCATGTTTAAGATTATTATGAAGAGTTGGTTTTATATTCTTATGTGGCTAATAATTAGCAACTGAACATGTATTTTCAATTAATCATGTTGTTTTTAGTTGGTTCTGACTTCCCTGTATACTGGTTCAGAGATATTTATTACTTGTTGTTCATTGTATTGAGTGTCATACTCACTTGCCCTAAGATTGTAACAAATAAAAAGTAATAAAAATGTTATTATAATTATTATCTATCTTAAAAAAAGGTAGTTTACAACATTTTTGAACCCAATGTGTCCTCGTGATTTCAATACACTCCTGGGCTCCAGAACTTGGATCAGGTAAATACCATGTGCTAGCAACATTAACACTAATGCTTGGTATTGCATGTAGGCAAACTCACATGGCCAACATTAATAAGCATCCTAAAGCCATTGTTATACATCAATATATAGAGTGGAACTGAACTTTACTCACACTCTTGTTTACTTAATAACTTAGTTTTTAAGAGCACTTAGGGGTCTTGCCCAGTATGTACATTGTAGACACCCATGTGGTTTATCCTTTACATGCTGCAACATGACTTGAGAGTTCAAATTCCCAAGCTACACATTGCACTTACATGGTACTTGCCTTTATCTGTTAACTATTGTATGGAATTTAAGGATAATTACCTAAGTTGCTTTCTCTTTGTTTGAAATTCTAATGCCCTTCAGGCCATGGATGTGTTAACACGTTCTCTCTCTTTTTGCAGCTTCAGTATCCAGTCGTGTTTGGCCCAGTGACCTTTACTGTTATCTGATGGTTATAGCTATAAGTTCTAGTTAATTTTGGAAAGTAGTATGGGCATGTTCTTAGGGCTGGCTAAAAACATGAAGTAGCTAAACATACGCAGCTATCTAATCATACATCAATCAGTCTTGATAGGTGGTAATTTTTGATTAATTTCATGGTAGAAAATAATTGTTCGTAAACACACGTACTTCCAAACAGAGGCATTATTTGCTTTGCATTTATCATCAAAAGTGGAAATTTCTGAGGGCTCAGATACGATTAATAAAATTTTTCGATGTTTACAGATAAAAATACATTTTTTAAATTATTCTGCATGTCACTCCATTCCATTTGAAAGTCATCGGGAACTGTATCCTGTTCGGGAAACAATTTTTAATAATAAAAACCCTTAATATTACCTTTGTGACATTATTATTGCACTCACGCCTTTCAAGAAACATAAAAATTGCTTACTTATTGTGTGACAGAAGTAAACACAAACAAGCACAGGTGCGTTCGTATTGCATGTTTAAACAAGTCACCAACAAGTGAGTAACGTCACAAAAAATTGTTTTGGTTTAGTATGTACTACCATTAGATAATAATTAATTTTATAACAATATATTGGTGGGAGAAAGTCAATAGAATAAATTCAATTTTAGAAATGCTTGGCGGGCCGCATAAACATGTTGATCAGCAAGCGGCCCGCGTGTTGCTCATCCCTGAGTTAAATAGTAGTTAGGATGGCAACCATTGAAATAAAATATGTAGATGATGCACTCAATTTTGCCAATGCAATGAAATTTGAATCGTAATTCAGTAAACCTGTTTAGACACAAAAATATAAATTATATTTAATATAATGGATTATATATGGATATATAAATATAATCCATAATTTAAAAAAGGTCAATACCTCCACTAGGTTTTAAATGTTTATTCCAGAGCTAGCTTTCTAGGGCCCAGCTTCATCATCAGTGCTGAGTAATTGTTTGCCAATTTCGGATACCAGAGGAAGCTTGACTAGCTGTATAACGACTTGAATCTCCTGGCTGGTGGGGTCGATGTGTACATCCATAATTGAAAAAAGGTCAAAACCTACACTAGGTTTTAAATGTATATTCCAGAGCTAGTTTTTGAGCCTAACCTCATCATCAGTGCTGTGTGATTGTTGCTACGTAGCTCTTCAAGCTTTTTTGAAAATGACACACAATTTGGATGTATAAATCAACCCCCTAATATATATATATATATATATATATATATATATATATATATATATATATATATATATATATATATATATATATATATATATATACACAAATATATATATATATATATATATATATATATATATATATATATATATATATAGACACACACACAATTTTGAACGGACTTCATTTTCATCATTTACTAGATAGGATCAATGGGCATTCGAGGAAATTTTTCGAAAATCACGTCTACAGTACAACCTCAATAGCTGATTTCCCTTAACAGAAATTTGCTAAAACAGGGATATTGGAGGGTATTAGTGAGAATAAAATAACCTTTGCTTTATTCATGCTTGTATGTTTTAATAAAAATTATAAATAAAAGCTGGAATATTTATCCATAGCCATGTAGCAAAATTAAAAGTATAATAAACAAAAAAAAATAAATCATTAAATAATTTCTTCGCAAGTTTTATGCTTCTCTTCACTCTCCTGAGTCTGGTATGTAACGCAAAACAACACATGATGTTCCAGGAACCGTCAGTTTTGTACTTGCATCATTACTCCTAGGTGAAAAAAAAATAAGTTACAATTAAAATAATGAACATCATTAAAGAGACTACAAGTAACATCAAACAGTGCATTCATAGAAACCTAAAATTATAGTTATAGTGCAGAAAAACTATTGAAACACTACTTACAAAATTTGATCATTGCTTTGGCCTGCTATAAGAGTCAACTTTGAAGGATCTTTCAAGAAATCCTCAATATTTATAGTTTTCGGCGAATCTTCAATATTAAAGGCCACAAAGTAGTGAGGGGTAGCACTTCGTGTCCTATAAAAAGCAAATTTAACATTCAAATAATTTCATATGAAGTACTGATCACACATATGTAACATGTAAGTAAGTAGAACTAAGAGTGAAAAGTTTAAATTGACAAGTTAGGGATGGATTGAAAAAAAAAAAAAAAATGAAAAATAGTATAAATTATTAACGTCCACTTTTTGTTACTATGGCTAATTGGGATAGGTTATCTACAGGTTACCACCCTTTCTAGCCAGGGTGAGACTAAGGATTTCATTTAATGAGTTTGTTGCTAAATAAATTCCTATTTCCCAGACAAGAATTGAACTCGTTACTCTAGGTTTGGCATGTGAGATTAAAGCCAACTCACATGGCTAACCTTAATATACAAGAACAACAAATCAATATAGAAATTATATAAATAAATTGATATAAAAAGGCTATATGGCAAACTGAATTAAATTAAAACTAGAGTTGTGCACAACTATTAGAGAGTCTGATGCAAAAAAAAACCAACAGCTGGTGATGGCAAAAAGAAAGAAAGCTCTTACTTCTTTTTAAACATTTCTACCAGCATTATATAAAATAAGCCATCTGGCCCAATTTGGTACCAGTTAAATTAAGGCTTTACAGAACAGATTTGTTTCATTTGGTTTTTGTGAGTAACGGGCCTAGAATTATAAAATGAGAAACTCTGGTGGGACTATAAAAAAAAAAAAATAGTGTCACAGCACGTCATATGCTGACAGCATATTGATCACGGGTAGAAATATCTCAGCAATGGCTGATGGTGTGAAAGATTTTGCAAGAGCAGCAAAAATAAAAACTGTCTAAGTTCTATAACTACCCTTATATTACACAGCAAGAAGACGAAATAGCTCAGAGAGTGCGCTGGAATTTTAAGTAAGATGCACATTTGAATTGAAGGACACACTATATTTTTATTAACTGTGCAATTAACATCATTTGTTGTTGGATTTTCATTCATTTATCCTAGTATGTGCTTGAATGAAGAAGTAGCGTGCTTTGGTTGAGAAGATCACAAATACAGCAGGGAGTATCATAATGTAACCAAAACTCTTCCCACTATAAGCCTTAATGGCATATTCTAACATTTCATGGACAATAGTGCGAAATTTAAAGAATTATTATGTAACACAGCAATAAATCATTTTCAAGTCTCACTATTACAAGGATATGCTAGATTATTTACTTTCAACCACATACTTAATGTATCCTCCTTGTTCACTCATTCAGAGTTTTGTCAATAAAAATATATAAATTTTTAATTCATGCCATAATTTAATTATACAATGTTCATTATACAATAATTGTAAAGATGAAGGTGTGTTATATCAATTCGTTATAGCATTTCGGTCCAGCCGGTTCAATGCAAATATACCAGATCAGGCCACCCTTCTGTGGTCAATAAAGAAGAATTGGTAATCACAGATCTGTATGTAAGCTCCATAAGATTATATTCTGAATTAGAAGCTTTAAGATTCACAATACTTCACAGCCAAATGGCTCAACCAAAAATTTGTTAAAATCAGTTTGGATAAAGAACATGTTACAAAATGGAGGGTTATTGACACAGAACTTTATGCATGCCAATAATAGTTCTTAAAGAGCAGATGGTGTTTTAAAAGCAAAATACTTTACTTTAGGTAATAAAGATAAGACATTGTCCATCTTTAGTTAAGAAAAATTCCAAGAATAGACTTACCTACATTAGGTACCTATCTACATTGCTTAAAGCCTAAATGTTGAAAAAATTGAAATTGAATTTTTTTAGAAGGACAAGACTTAACCAGCTACAAGGCATATTAGATCAGAATCATAGGAGTTTTATTCTTCAAACTGGTTGAAAACACTGGATTGAATTTCATACAATAGAAATAACGCTACATGCTTTATATTCAATTGTTAACAAAATTGTTTTACACAGAAAGGCTTTTGGAAAAACCTAATATATAAAATATAATTTATTGATAAGAAATATTGCTAAAACCAACCTGGTAAATGTAAGAACTGAGGAATTCAAAGAGAGCTTTGTCATTCCATGCATGATTGAAGACCGTCTTTCTTTAATAATTTTTTTGAAATTATTATAATAACTGTCGGCATTCTTCTTTTCCAAAGAAACAGTACTGTTTTCATATGCACTTAAAGGTATCCATGGAGTACCTTTGGTGAATCCTAAAATATCACAAAACATCTAAGTTTAAATAACATGAACAAAAATATACATGTATCTTAGTGTTACTCTTACAGACAAAAAAAAACTTTACATATTCAAAAATTAATTTCTGATGATGTATAGATCTATTACACACACCCTACAAGAGAAGTGTGGGTTTAAATATTGAAAGAACATTTAAATTATTCTTTATTTTAAAAAAATAAATGAATACCCTTGGAAAACCTAAGATATTAACTACTCCAAACTATTGGGTTGTCAGCAAATTCATGACCCATTTACTCAATTTCAACAATTTTATTTTTGTATAGAAAGAGTGATGATCAATCATTATATATTGTCAATTTTACTTGATGACCTTTCATTATCTTTCAGTAACCTTCATAATTCTTTGTTCATTGAAAGACCGGTCCACCGTATTGAAAAAATGACAATTATGTGCTCATCAGAATTCAATTTCATACCCTGAAAGGAGTTTAGAAGAGAAACAGTGTAAGTTGTATGGGGCAATATTTTCAAAATTGATCACTGGGTTTAAAAGAAGCTAAACGAAAAAAAAACATTATGCCTTTGAAGTCCCACCACATTGAGTGCATAATTTTCATTTGATGAAGATTAGCTTTTGGTATTGCATCAAGAGGTTCATAACTCCAGGACCAAAACCACCTACTGCACCACATTATCATAAACAATTCAATCCCCAACACCAGTTATAAATTGCTTCAGAAAGGCATGCAGTTCAAATGCTCAACATCAAGTTTGCTGAAGTTCAAGAACGGTTGAACATAAGATGTTCCATTTGAACATAATTTCCTGTGTCTTGTAACATGGGTTAGCATGTAATTCCTTTATTTGATTGTTATAAAATTCTTGAAACTTTGCAAACCATTGTTGGTACTTCATTTATTTAGGACATTGTCACTGTAAACTTCACTTAGGTTTCCAATTGTTCGCTCTTTCTTTTGTGAAAGTAAAAATAATAAAATATGTTGGAAATGCAATTTCCAAAACGAAATTAGTTATACAACTTTAAACATTTGTCAAATAATTGAAAAATGAAACTGGAGTGATCACCTACGAGATAAAACAACATGGCTGAAATTTAAATAACTAAAGTTCTAAGACACTAAGTCATCATAATCTTTTAGGAAAATGCGTCATTACTTTCCTGACATTCTGATAATATACAAAACAAATTCAATAATAATAATAAAAATTCAAATAGAGGATTTTTGAAGAGTATTCAACAAGAGCTTTCTAATTATCTAGTACATTGGGTTAATTTGTGAAGTGTTCAAGCCCCTTCACATTTACAGAATCTATTTGTTAGTCATTGGTTAAAAATAGAAGTAAAATAGTCTTAAATAAATGAACAAAAACGTATTTTAGAAGGTAGATAGAAAATATGTAATAAAACATAAGTAAGATCTTTTTTTGGATAAAAATTTAATATAATTTTATGGTTTGTTTGTTCATTAGTTACTAAATCTGAATATGAGATTATTGACAACAAATAAACATCTGGTTTGTATAGCTGAAAATTCATTAATTTTGATTTAAACCAACCAAGTAACAAATATTTTAAAATTTAATATTTACCCTTATTTGGTGCTGTTGAATCCCACTGGAAGATAGAAGAAGGTGGGAGCCCCAGTTCCAAACCACTTGGGAATATAACTGATCCAGGTAACATTAATAAAACAGCTTGCAATCCTATGCGCATTCTTTCATCACAATCGTCACAAGAAAACTAAAACAATTTTTTTTTTAAATTAATAGGGAATTATTACTATATTAAAATAAAATTGTTTTATTTATTTGCTATCCATAATGCCAGTGTGTAATTGAAGATCTAAGATTATAATATAACTTTCACTTTTTGATAAAGTTAAGCCGTAAGGCTCATATACCCTGTGCTTTCAGTATTTCTTTCAAATTAATGGTTAACCATTGAGCTCTACAGTAATTAAATATATAATATTTTCAATAAAGCATCTATATATGATTAAAATATGAGATATTATTTTTCTTTTAAATAGGAAATTTATTTAATTCTATATGGCCACATTAATCTGTCAAGTGATTTTACAATGAAATGACAAATTGAAATAACTGAACCAGAGAGGAAAACACTCTACATGTTATTATGAAAATATCTGGTAGCTATTAAGAATTTCCAAAACAGACAATTATACAATCCTTCTTGAAGTCATGTTGAAAATCGTCTATCATTAGTATTATGGTTTAGGACAAAATAAAATATGTGATACACTTACTCCCCAAACTTGAGATGTTTTATTTAACCGTTTAAGTAGCATTTCTTCCAGTTCAGAAGACTTTAATGATTTTGTCACTTTTATAGGTCTCCATATCAAATCAGCTTCTTTTAATTCAGGAACACCACTCACTATAACCACCCTGAAATTATTAAAAATAATATAAAACTATCTCATATACAAACATAGACAGACAAATCTTCGCAAAACAGAACCAGATTTATTAAACAAATAAGGGTATTCCAAAAATTAATTACCACTGTAATTTACTATCCTTTACTTTTGTAAAGGGAAAAAAATTCTTTTGAATAATAAATATAAACATGAGTCTCTAAAAATTAATTTTGGGAATTTTGAAATAAAAAATGGAAGAAATATTAATATAAAAAAATAAATAAGTCAGATCATGTATTAAAATTATCCAAATCGGATAATCGAGTATTATAGTGCAATTGTTTGTTCTTTTCTTTACACCTAAAAATTTGTTTTAACTCTTCTAACTATATCAAATAGACTTATTTATGTTTTAAAAACCATTACCAATAAATACAAGACTATCATTTGCAATTATACCAGCTTTCATTGGTAATTTTTTATAGCTAACAAAATGTTACCTTTCAACAATTTAATTTATAAGGAGTAAAAGTGGAACTAGACACATTTCTTGTATCAAATAAAAAAAATAATAATTAAAAAACCTATAAAATTAAAAAAACTAAAAATGGCAAAACTACTGTATTGAAGAGAATAAATAATAAGGTAGCAATATGTCTTGACTAATATCTTTAACTTTTTACAGTCCCAGTTAGATGGAAAATTTAGAATAGTGATAACAATTGGTGGGCTATATTCGTACTATATATTCAAAAACGAATATAAAATAAACCCTTGATGATTTAATTTCCCAATTCAACCAAGTAATGGTCAAAAGAAACTTTAATGCTACTAAGAGCATTCTTATTGGATGATGGAACACTAAGGTAGCCAGTGGAACACTAGAAATATATTCATAACAACAAATGAACTGCCATATAGATGGCAAGATCTTAAGAGCCAGCTATAGGTATGTGTTAAAATGGCCATTATTAGAACAAAATTTTTGTTTTCTAGAGGTGGTCTTAGAATGTCAAATTGAACACAAATATATAAATAGTAAAACACATTTGCAAATATAATAAAATGACTGATTTACTTACGCAGAATGATTTTTAAATACGTTAGACCAATTTGAAACAATATCCCAGCTTTCCTGAAGATGAGTAGTGTAAGTATGATAATAGTAACCATATTCATCATGCACTTGTCCAGAAATTCCAACTGGGCTAGGCCTTTCGTCAATAAAATCTTTATTTTCCACTAAGTATTCAACCTTATCCAAGTACAAACCACTCAAACCATGGTCCAGCCAGAACTTGTACACGTCCTTTAAATAAATTAAAACATAATTAATAATTAAATATTTTGACAACCTAACTACATACAACATTTAACACTTTGCCTACCTGTAAAACAAATAGTATAAGCTAAGTGTGTACTATAACATGGTAGTAGAGGATTCCAAAAGTATTAAAGTAAATCAAATGAAAAACAAGATTAATTATTCCAAAGTCCACTAATGTGGACAACGGTGGTCCCGTCAAACACTTCTTACAGAAATATTTAAACTAGAATGTGATTTAAGCGAAAATTTAAATTCTAATATATCTTATAACACACAACATCCATATTAACAATTTGATATGTAAAGACAATCAATCAATGTTCACTGTCTGTTAACTCTGCAGAGATTAAAGAAATAGTCAATTCAACCAGTAGTTCAAACACTTTTCTCCACATCAATTACAAAATCAAAAAAAAAAAAAAATTCAATAGTTTTAGTAAGCACTTAAAAATACTTAATGCACATTAAATATCAATTCAAATTTAATTTTATTCAGTTTAAAATAAAGCTGCTGAAAATTGACTGTCAATAAAATAATTTAAGTAGACTCTGATGAAACCTCCTAGGCATCTGCTGTGGGCCTCCACATTGGTTCTTACCAAATACTAACCAATCTATTATAACTGGTTTCTTTTGAAATAATATGGTTTTTGTATGCTATAACTCTATTTTATTCACTGAAGCTTGAAAATAAGTAAATTCTTTAATGTAGTCTCATATATTTGTATAATCTTATTTAGTACAGGCATTCCCCATTTAAAAATAATAATATTAAAGAAAGTGAAAATCTAAAATTTTGAAGAAAACAAAGATAAATACAGGTGACATTTAAAATAAAAATAAGTATTTTAAAGTAACGAAAAACATTGAATGTGATGAAGAGTTGTTAGAGAAAGAACCTAGGCTCAGTTGCCCAAGGTTTTAGTATAACATTTTTATTACATTTCTAATGAACAAAATGCATTGCACATCTTTTGTTCAATGTACTAATCATCTACTACTTCAACATTTTTATGCTGAAGTAGTAGATGATTTATCAGACCATGTCATTTCTATGAAAATGAAGAAAAGAGACAGTAATTAATTTCTTTAGAAGAACTTACTTCAAAATACTTTACTACTTCAGTGTTACGGAAATTTAAGTCAGGCTGGGTTCTATTAAACTGATGAAGATAGAATTGTTGCCGGGTATCGTCCCACGTCCAGGCTGGCCCACCATTCACACTAAGCTAAAAAAACAACAAAAACCTGTTTAATATTCTTAGTAAATGAAAGGTGATAAAAATTATGTATACTTATAAACTATATTTGATGACAAGGTCAACAAATCAAAACATGAAAATATGACTTCACATTTTCCATTTTATTTATATTACTTTCATTTCTCAGAGAATAACTTGCCTAAAGAAGTGAAGTCCACTGAGCTCTTATCATCAGCAATTATGCCCATTTAAAAATGCATTCCTTGATTTTAAAGTTTACTGATACCAATGCATGTAATTAAAACTACATGATGCTATGACTGCAATGATTTACCAATAATACTTTTCTTAAAGAATGACACAATTTTATTATTTATATAATAAAGAATGTATTACCCAACTATTGCCTTAAAGAAAAAGTGAAGAAATTAACTTGGAATAACTAATTATATTAGGCATTAAATTTTTCCGTTAAAATGTATCTAGAGGAAAACTTAGATGGTAATATTCTTGACTTTCAAGCCGGATGCAATAGAATACAAAATTATAATGCTTACCTTTCAACAGTATTCATATAAAGCTGTGACAGTAATTTTAGACAACTTATGAAATGGGTAAATTGAATGGATGTTAAATGACATATGCAAATGAGCACTGAAGATAAATAAAGACTGTTTCATTCTAAATAAACTAGTTTTTCGTTTCACCAACCTTAGGTTCACCAGTTCTTGGTAATAAATTACCATTAACTCCCACTACAAATACAAAAATATGAAATGGTCAAGCAACCAGCTCTGTATCACTTGACATAGAATGATCACCTGACAAGATGCTGCTTTTCAATGTTTCATTTTAAATCAATAATGCATATTTCCTTTCTAGTCTAGTTGATTTAAGCAGATATACCATTGAAGACATCTTAATAATAAATCTCATGAAATAGAATGTGAAGGTGACACTTAAAAGCAGAATATATGTGAACTCACTTCTACTCTGGTTAATAGATCCAATAAAATCTAAGATTTACAATGAAGTATATATTGTGGTGACAACCCCTATGCGTTTAGCCAGGTATAAATACTCAAGACTGATAAACCGTGAAATAAAACCAAATTCACCCCTGCCCCTCGCAATACTGAATTGTTTCTTTGTTTATTATTATTTACGTCCACTTTATGCTACTAGGCTAATCGGGATGGGTTATCTACAGGCTACCACCCTTTTCTAGCCAGGGTGGGCTCAAGGAGTTTATTTAGAGAGTCCTAAATACTGAATTAGTTAATGAAAACCAAAAAAGAAAGGAAAAATAGTGTAGCATATTTTGTTGTCAGAAAAAAAAAATTACCCATTTATTTCTAGGTGCCAGTTTTCCATCACTATCATGTACTGCATCTGTCCAGACATAATAATCTGTAAAAGGTTCTTCTTTTGCAACAGATTTACTAAACCATTCATGTTTTATACTTGAAAAGTTGGGAATTATTTTCATGAGCACATGCAATCCTGCAAAATAATAAATAAGCTGATAAGTTATTTAAAAGAAAAAATGAGATTAAATTAAATTATGATTGACCTTAATATTAATGGAGTCTTGTCCCATCTAAATTTTAACCTGGTAGAGGGAACAGACTCATTTGTTGTTGAATAGTCTCCTTGTGCCTTTATTGCTGGATAGTTAGAAAACAGCCTTTATTCAGAAAACAATTAGAAGCCACTGACATGGCCCTTACAATAATATTAATGAAGTCAATCAATATGAAATCATACAGGCCGTGACTCGTTCTTTCTTTTTTTTTCTTTTCTTTCTTATTCCCTTTTAATTTACTACCATCTTGGCGAATCTAAACCAAGGATAGTCTAAATTTAAACTATTTTTTAAAATAGTTTTTGCATAACTTGCCTTTAATCATTTTCCATGAAAATAATTCTTTAAAAGAGCACCTAAAGCTTTATTCTAATTAATTTAAAAAAATATTTTAGCATGTAATAAGCTTTTTTTTATAGTGGCACAATTTTCATACTAGCTAAAATAATTGGCAAGCATTGGAATGAAAATAAAATTATTTTAATAGAAAATAAATAATAATATAACTTACTATAGCAATTTTCAATATAATTAGCCAAACTTAAGATCTCTACATGCAATTAGCTAAGGCTCAATATTTGCAAAAAAAAGTCAACTGAAAAATTAAGTACGAGTATAATCGTATGACTATCTATTGAATGTAAATATTTAGCAACAGTTTTGAGTTATAGAAATTTGGCTAGAAAAACACATTTCTTACAGTATTTAACCCAGATACCAAACAAAAATTAATATTTTCCAGGACTTTACAACATTATCAAAAACGATTAATCACTATGATCAACCAATCTTCACAATAAACTAATCCTTGCCTCACTCTCATTCAAATAACCACTAGTCTCTAATGACTCAACAATACACAACACTCCTCAAACCAAACCCCAATCCAAAATCTGCAAATTAATTGACCCCCAAAAATTGTTACACTGACCCTGTTCACAATAAAAACTTCAACTGACTGCACAACAAAATATTGAAAATGAAAATCATTACTCAACAGCGTGCCGTACTGCTTTGGTGAGAGGACATATTATTGCATTTCCCAAGTATTATAATGGCATTACAGGCCAAAGATTGATTCTTAAATTCTTTATTTAAGTATATACTCAATTGTCCCACGATACTGAGTGAGGACCAAGAGGAGGTATTAGGTCCAACATCACCTGCTGCGATGCTATGCCGTGACCGTATAGCTAAATAAAATTTAGATCGAGATTAGGGATTTAAACTTGACAACTCTAGCATAACTTAATCAGCTGTTTAACACCTCGACCACTGACAACCAACAACAAAACTTTGTATTAGCAAATTGAATTAATTGACAATTGCTTCCAATTGGAAATGTTTTACACTTTACATCACAAACCCCAGTCTTACGAGACAAAATATGGAGCTAAGTTACAATAAATTTTAAAGCCATAGTACAACCAGGACTAAATTTCTGGAGTTTTGATAATCCACACTCTTATAAAACCTTTATTTTTAAAATATATTGTTTCTTACAAGTATACAACTAAAGAATTGACTAGTATTTAATTTCAGGGTAGAAGTAAATAAACACTTAAATATAATTAAATTAAAATATTTCACTAACGTCATTGCTTTCATTTCATCTTATTTTTCAAAGATTTTCTTAACAAAGTCTTCTATAATAATTATTTTAGCATTGTAATTATGCAACTCATACATGGACTTTAAAAGTTATAAGTTTAAACAGATTACTTCACCTTAATAATTGAAATAAAATAGCTGTTTTGTATAAGGATATCTAATATTAAGTTATAAGATTTTAATATATATCAAGTTAAATAGGAATTCCGATGAATATGAACCCTCTGAAATCAATATTTCAGGAGAAACAGTAATTTAAAATAATTTTCTGAACATTCCATTTTGCCCTTGAATGAAAAACAATAAATGATTAGAAATGTAATTCTTATGTTTAGAGAAATGTAATAAATGTTCAGGTTTGTTGAAATTTTTCAAACACTGAAACACTTCCTGGTCATGTGGTGCATCAGTACGAACAAAAATTATATGGTTATAAAAATAATAATTCACTGAAGTAAAATTGGCACTTCTGGTTAACAGTGGGAATAGTTTCAAATAAACATACTTAAAAAATATTTATCAATATGGTGGTAAAAAAATATTAAACTTAAATACACAATAAAGCTTACAAATAAATAGTAAATTGACCTCGTAAATTTAACTATATGTTAACTTGTTAAATTTAAAAAAAAAAAAAAAAAAACCCAAAACCAGTATTAAAATAAATAAAAGAAAATTTGTAGGGAAAACAAGAAATATATCAAGTAAAATCCATTCGGTCATTAATTCAGTAACTGATTGAACACTGGAATAAAAACAAGACTTTTTATAAATGTTGCTGGCGCATAGAATTAAAATCTTAACAACAAAATTGAGTACCTAAGGTCTATAAAATGTTACTGGAGTTTCGATAAATTTTCATTTTCATAGAATTATAACAAACTCATTAAAACAGTAAAAATAAAACGCTTTTAAAAATATTTAAACCTGATTTTATTATTGAAAAGCTTATATAAATATATTGCGACCATATATATAAAATCAAATTATTCAGATGCAGAAATAAAAACCTCTATAATAATTATACTATTATTATACCTTTAGACTTAGCAGTATTTATCAATCTCTTTAGGTCACTAGATGAACCATAATCTGGGCTTATTGATTTGAAATCAATAACATCATCTGTACCCTCAGCAGTTTTCATCAACGGCTCAAGTAAAATCCCACCCATGCCGAGATCTTTTATATAATCTAATTTCGACTCAAGACCTGGAAAAAAAAAGAGGATAACTATAAATACAAGCACTTTATAGAATAAACAACAATAGGCAATAGAAAATTAATCTCACCAGAAAGATCACCAACACCATCATCATTGCTGTCAAAGAAATTTTTCACATTAACATGGTATATAGGACTTTCTTCATACCATTTGACGGGTTCTGGGGCACTGCATTTAGGGGCAAGAAGAATAATGGCAATGGCCCCAGCAAGCATTCCAAACCACAAGACCCAAAACAGTATGAACAATATCCATCTCATTCTAACCCAGAAAGGATCGTTTGCAAATTTCATCAATTCCTCCTTGCCCATGCCCACAAAGACCTGTTTAACTTCCGATATATCAATCTTTGTATCCCCATTTTTAGGATCAGTAACGAATTTTATTTCGATTTTTGACCCACCCGATGAGTTTGACTCCCCGAATAATTTCTCCTGCGCTTCGTCCACATTGGCGGAATTCAATTGAGAGTCCATCGCTTAAAATTCAGCCCAAGGGAATAAAAGTAAAATTAACGCTTATTGAAGGTCAGTCAAAAGACTGACAAAGGGAACAAGCTAACAAAGCCTAGAGAACACTGAATTCTATAGGCCAGAATGAATTCGTCCAACTGCCAAAGAACTAGAACGAGGGCAGAATTATAACCTCAGATGTTCCAGGGAAAATCAATACTGGACCACTACTAGCGACATCTATCTTAAAATGTTTAAACCAATAGTAAATAACTAACTGAAAATATCAGTTTTAGGCCACTTGCATAGAAAGATTAACGTTTAAAAAGCTGTGCTGTATACTGTAATTATCCATTCAAAAGGGGAATTTATTTATTTAGAAAATAAGACGAATGAATAAAACATATGGCACGGAAATGATGATGCATATGTTAAATCATTACGCGACTAAAGTTAAATTAAAACACCCGTAAAGTTTCGCCAAATTAATTTGTGGAATTATTTCTTTACTCAATAGATAATTTTAATAACCAGTGACATCAACCTTGCCAACGAATGTCGTTTTCTGTTTAAATTATATAAATACTAATGTTACAATAAAAATGTGTTTAAGAAATGGTTAACTCTAAATAAAAGCATGAGTTCACAACTGTATCTGACAAATGTGTAGCTAGTTTTGATGTAGCAATACCAGATTACAGATAATTGCTCAAAAAAAGAATACATCTCTTTATATAAAAATAAAAGTGCATATTACATGGTTAATTTTGAATTATCCATAATTACAAATAAATTTACAGGGTGCAAAACACGAAAACGCATACGTTTTTAGAAATGTAATTTACATTATTCTATTATTCATACTTATTTGACATTGTACTTTTAGGAGTCTCGTATGATAGAATAGATTTTAGAAAAACGTTAAAAAATGAATTAGTTTGATCTGAGCAAGGTAAAACGATAATGAAACTACATAACGTACGCATTCGTTTTAGACAAGTCAAATTTTATCAAAATATGCACATTAATACAATTATATACAAAGTAAATTAAACTGTGCCAGAGCTTCCTATAAAAGAAAGGGGCTTTCACAATCAGTTTTCTATAATTATGGGTTTAAAGGCAATGATGTCGTCGAGTGTTTCTATTTTTATGTGGTTTAAAAGTCACAAAGGATCGGATGTAATTTAGATTTTATACAATAGACAGAGTACTTCTATGTCTAAACTTTGTTACATTTTTATATGGGTGGAATGCAGTTTAACCCCACCCTTGGTGGAAATGACCGATGACGTATTTTAGAAAAAAATTTAGTGGGCACTAAAGTCTATCCTCCACAGTCTAAGGATCCATCAAATTAAGTGTGTTAAAAAAGATTAGGTTAAAAAAAATGGCCGCGGTCGCCATTTTCAAAAGGGTGGGGTTAAACCGCATTTTCACCTTTTTATATTCTAGAAAATAAATAATGGCCCTTACTTCAGGTATCAAATTGATCAAAACTAAGGAGTGTTCTTCAGTGCATGGTCTTATTTCTAGGAAGTTCATGAATATTTTAATTATTTTAACAAGGAAGGAATGCCACCGAAGCATTAGAAAATAAGTGCTTACTATATATGTAGTTAGTCTCGATTTTACTTCGCCAGTAATCATGTATGCTATTGTAAATGGTAAAGGGTTGTAAGCCTTGCAGGCAAAATCGTACACTTGGACTCTTTTTGTAAATAAAAATATCAAACCTTTACGATCACTGTCATACTGTTAATTGTAATCGTAATCGTCTATTGTCATCGAGAATAATTGTGTCATTTTCGACAGATGTCTCACTAATTGCTAGTATGTTCTCGGGCTCTGTTGATAGAGATGGTTTAAACGATGTTGTAGAGTTTTGTACTTAAAAAACAAAAAGTGCGTATTTTTAGTGTAATTGAATGAATAATAAAAATAAATAAGTAATCCTAAACTGTAATTTATTGTGTCTATCTCAAGTATTTTTTTTCAAGTCGTGATTGTACTAAATTTTCAGATTGATCCGCACAATGAATGCAGGAGAATTCCTGTTGCCGAAGAGGTGTCCTCACCTTGACCTCTCCAGATTCTAAAGCGAATCTGGGGACTTTACTGAGCTTAACATTTTACTATCAACAGCACGAAGTTAGGCTCCAATCACGTCCAATTAACCTTTAAAAAAGTTTTATTGGAAACGAAAGACAAGAAAAAGAACATACCGGACTAGGAATTTGTAGGGAGGGGCTACATGAAGTGGAGATAAAGTAATTCAAATGTTGCCAAGCCTCTATCCTTACATGTATGCAAGGCTAGATCTATCAATCGGACTGGGAATAATAATAAATTCAACGTACCGATTAGTATAAGCGATAATCTGAAATTCTCTAACATCTCATCAGGTACTGTAGCTCCATCGTAACCTTTTTAAATTAATTAAACCAATCAAAACTTTATGGCGAAACAATTTTCTTCTAAGTACACAAAGGCCACGTCTTTCTGGTATGGCATCGGGCCAGATATAAACAAGAAAACGGTGAATTTTGAAATTTCGTCTACCTGGGGACTTTACTAGTTGGATATACTATTTTAATGTCATATATTCAACCTCTAAACATTTATTATTATTTATCATAAGACACCTGATGTCTAGAATTTTTAGACGAGAATACATATGACTAAATAATAAACTATTAGCAGATTTCCCTTAAGGAAATTCAACTATTGAGGTTGTACTTATGACGCGATTTTCCAAAATTTTCTTCAAATGTCTATCGATCCTACCTAGTAGATGAAAATGAGGCCTGTTCAAAATTGTATACATATATTTGTCTGTTACCGCTCTAGCTGTCGCGATTTTTGTTTAATCGTTACCAAATTCGATATATAAGTGTTTATGTAAAAAGAAAGATCAAGTTCGTTAACGGCTGAAATCGGACTGAGGAGGGGAGGGGGTTTAGAGGGGAGGAATTTCGAAAATTCTTAATTTCTCCGTTATTATGCGTCGGACCGAAAAAATTCTATAGAACCAGTCTTATTGCAAATGTAATGTTCTATAAATGTTGTCATGTACATTATTTCGTTATCTTTAATATTAACCGAGATATTTGCGTTTTTTTAAATTTTCGGCCTTCAGTGAACCCTCACTCCTTATGCCATATCAACAATTAGCTGTTATATTATGAAGCACTTTATTTGAAGTCTAAATAACGAATATTGTTCAAGTGGGAAATCTGTTAAGTTAACGCAGCCCCTGCGTGACGGGCTTTATATTTATTACTGTTGGTGGAAATGATCATCATAATATGAGAATAATTAATGTACACGATCTCAATGTTTAATAAATGTTTCTCTGTTATAAGCGTTTGCCTTAGGATTTTCAGTGACAAATGGAACAGTTTTTAAAAAAAAATGTTTTGGCTCAATTATTTTGAGTATTACTTTTTCTGAGATAAACCACGGTCGCCTCTTAATAAGTTTTTACTTTATAGTGAATGACGTTAATAAGCTATTTTAAAGAAACTAAGAAATATAATAATTGTTTTCGTGTTTTATCTGTAAGAAGTCGGTCTTGCTCCCCCTTCATTTTGAAAATATTTCTTCAGCATATTTATATTTAAGGAATTCTATACTGTAGGAGTAATTTATATTTATTACCAATGCCAATTCTTTAATTGAATATACTACCTCTTTTATGTTCTCGATTGTAGAGTTTTATTGTTTTGACATATTGTAAATGCTTACGATAGATAACACTGTTGCATTGACCCGTTTCGTACCATCATGTTGATATTTTGAATAAAGATCTAATAAATTATGTTATTTTAATTTAGATGTCATTGTCACATTTCTTGTTTGTGTTGTTCTAAATGTACATAAGTAACGTTCGCTTTATATGTTGTGACTTCTCTGACAGTTCAAAATTATTATTCATAGCTAGAAGGTATTTTAAAGGTAGGTTATCTTTTAAAATTTTCATTTACTCAAAAAAAATACTATAAGGATCCTGAAGTAAGGATTTGAAATAACCGGGGTCAGTATGGTTTTAGTTTAGTAGAGTTTTTTTAATTCGTTTTAGGACTCACAACCTAAAATTAGGTCGTGTATAGATATCTTCCATTGGTTGTCGTTATTTTGATCTATTTCAACTATCACTCATATCAATTTTTGGGCGTAGCATAGCCCTATATGTATGGGGTGGTTTTGACATCCCATGTTCATTCTCCCCTTTTCTTTTCACAATTATTTATGTTTTCATGTGTTCCACTGATTTATTTTCCTTTCCCGAAACTGTGCTACTGTATTAACTATGTTTTCTGTCCCATAGATAGAAAATTAAGCATAATTAGTGCCATTTTCCTTATGAGGAGGTCTCATAAATATTACGTTGAAGGGAGTAGAGTTGTATAAGATATTGTAACACACTATTCATAATTCAGAGCAGCCACAGGCTATTTATTGCTGAAAGATCCATGCTCTTCAAATGGGTACAAAAATATGCTATTGTGCTAGATTCTGCAATGGACATTTTGTAATATACTGTTTATGATGGTTCTGTCTTTTAGTGAAGAGATGTTTATAGTTTTTATTTATTTATTTTAGTGTTGAAAACAATAATATTTTCCTTTCACCTGAAATCTGTTATCTCCTTATTTAAGGTTTCCTCTGTGATGGTTTTAAAAAAAAAACTTTAGAGAGCAGTTCACCTTGGCTCACATTACAGTAATTCTTGATGTTACCAAAGAAAAAAACAAACTGATTTGTATTAAAGTGGAATCAATTATCATTAATTTTGTCATTTCATTTCTTAGAGAATTTTAATTGTTGCAAAAGGCGATTTAATTAACAAAGGCAGCTAATAATTATTTTCAAAGAGTGCCTTATAATTAATTCAACTTACTTTCTTGTCATTTTCAACTCTTGATATGTAAAGCAACATTAACACCAAGAAGGGTTCTGGACAACCAGACTTTTTAGACATCTATTCATGATGAGAAATATTATATTTTAAATAAAGAAGGAGAATAAAAATTAGAACTAAGTACGAACCACAGTCATAGTCCTTCTTTTCATTTTTAATGATGCATATAATTGTTATATTACTAATTTATAAATGTATGCATGAATCATGTATTCCGTTTCATCATTTCAATATTGCCTATACAAATTTACAGGTTTTTGGTTACTGAAAGTTAACCCAAAACCCCTTCCCAATTTCATGGTATACAGTATTGTTTATAAAAACTTAATAATAAATAGTGGCCATTATTCATAGTATAGATTAATAATTTATTTTTATATGCATTATCATTGTTGTACCTTCACGCTACTCAGCCGAGTAAAATAATTATGAATTATTTTATTTGAAATTTATGTACATTATCTCCGTTCCAATGCATCTGATTAAAAAAAAATGTCATAGAACGTAATTTATATATCTTTTCATGATAAACAAAAAAAGGTCCTGTACAAAGTTTTTGTCCCTGTAATAGGCATGGAGAAATTTCCAATGTTTATACGGAAGTTTGGCCCCTTTTTTATTCCAACATATGGGCAGTATAATCACTTCCACCTGCCAGAAACTAGCTTTGAATGATATTTATGATGTTGTTTGACCATCCTTACAATGTCTCCTCAGGACGATCCTACAAGGTTTGAAACCTGCTTATATTTACCTAGTCTTTTTTGACAGACAGTTTCTTTCATCAAACTTTGGGGAGTGGCAGTGGTGAAGTGGATAATGCTCTATTATCCAATACTAGAGGTACCAATTTAAAATCCTGGGAGTTAACTCTAAATTTTATTTAACCGAGCAGTCACTGGGTATTGAGGTTGGGCTTGTATCTGTGGCCTTGATGCCCACTGAGAATTGAGTAGCAATTTCACTAAAGAAGCATCGTTTATTGTCGTATTTTAATGCGACAACAATAAGGTAAGGAATACATTAAGTTGACCAACCACCTGACCCCTCACCAAAGCTATGTGGTAGGCCTTGGCCCTTTTTGGGCTGTTGAGCAAAAAAAATATCTCCATCTAAGTTTAAATTATTAGGTTGATATTAGTGAATTTCCTTTTAAGTATTGAATGTGGTAAATTCGATAGGATCTTGCTGAGTCTGAGTACACTGGTTGGTTTGGCATGAGCTTCAACCTATCTTAAATTTCAGGGCATATATAGTCAATTATTTTTGGGCAAAAATGTGTGTTTTATATGAGAGCCATTGCTAAAATCATTTCTGATGAACTTATTAAAGCTTTGTGTGAGAGGATGGGCAAAATTTCTTTTTTTTTCATTGGTTAGGTCTTTAGCAAATCCTTAATGTTTTTTTTTTAATGGGTAAATTTACAATATTGCTCTTAAAGAGTCATTTATAATGTGTTTTTTTTTTTGGAAGTAAAGCCTTGTTTTTGTTCTGTTTTATTTGGGGGCTGGGGATTATACAAGTGAGTTTAAGAAAAAATGGATGAGTGTGGTTTTCAGGATGATCCTGGACCCCTTTATTTATTTGGGTTGTATAAAATTATAACTATCTTATCATAAATTCTTTTATTGTGTGCTGCATTGCTGTTACCTTTTAAGTTTTTCTGCTGTTTATTTTTCAAAGAAAACACAGTATTTTTTATTTGTTTTTTTAATGCTGGAAAATTGCAACTATTTTATGCTAAATTGAAGATTAGTATAATTCTTCTAATGGGAGGATCATATAAGTGAAAAATTGTAGGCGGACAGATAAAAAGGATTTTCAGCTTGGTTATTTAAAAAAATAAATAAAATAAAATAGGGGTTTGGGGTATTTTTAGGAGGTGGAAGTGATAGAATTTTATCAAGCCTGTTTACTCCAGTTCTAAAGTTGCTGTCATTGTAGAACCCTAATAGCACAAGATAAATGGTTTAAAAAGCAGATGCTTGGCGCTTCTCACTCCATTTAGAACCACCGTTAACAATATATTTTCCAAGGGCATCACATTTAAATTTCCTTCCCATTGGATCTTTTGCAAAGATCCTAAGTTAACAATATATTTTGCCAGAGCTGATAGGCAATGGTCTAGTTGTTACTAGCAGGCTTTTATATTTATATATACACATACATTTAATTATTTGTAAAAAGTTCTTGTTAAACCTTTATTTTTCAATGAAAACTTTAGAACCATTTCATTCAGTGGAATCATTACTGAACGATTTCTTTTTATACATTAAACTGGAAGTGCTTGTCATGTATCTTTAATGATAATTAACATTTATTTTTTGCAATTTCCATTGCCTCTTTTCTTCATAAAGTGAAAACTTACTAAAACTTGCTTCTTCCAAGCAAAGAACAAAGTTTTATACGAGAGAAAAATAATTAAATTACTTAATGAGTGTGTATTCCACCCTAAAATTGAATAAAATACAGTGCTATGATGTTGTTGTGGGATGAACCAAGTAATGTAATTATAATTTGATTGTTTTAGCAAATTAATTTAAATTGTACTCCTGTGTACGGAATTAAAATTGATTTTCTACAACATTTTTGATTTTTTAATATTATTATATTATTGTGAACCCCGTCAGATGTAACTACAGTTGTTAACTTAGTAGTTATAATGCAATGAAATATTATCCTGATCTTTTTTATGTTAAATAAAATATATGTTTATTGGTATAAATACATTATATCATACTCAATCCATTAGATAAATCTGAAACGCATTTTTTCTGAAGTTATGATTTAAAAAAAAAAAAAAAAACTATAACACTTGTATTTGTTTGTTTATTTTCAGTGAAAACCCAAGCTAACCTTTAGGCAGTGTTCCGAAATGAAACACCTTCATCTTTGTCAGTTTTCGCAATCTAGATCATGAAGGGCCATTTCACTTTTCAATGGATGAGGTAATAAAACCCAGATCACTAAAGAATATTTATAGCACTGTTATTTTTTGTTTTTTACTTGATGTATATTTTTTATAAGTTATCAAGTGTAAAATATGTTATAATAATCATTTGTAACATTTCTCTAAATCATTGGTTTATTTTCATATTGTTAAAATTCTGTAGTTGCTTTTACTTCAAAATATAGCCATTGCTGATTTTTTCTATAACCACCAGAAGGAATAAATATTATCTCCCTTATAATATTGGAAAATAATATATATTCTTGTTAACAACTGAAAACCTTTAGTTCATTAGTTTCTTCAAGAAATATGTCCATTTAAGTGATTTTTGTCTGGATTTAATATTTCATATCAAAGTTCATAGAGGAATACATCCGTTATCCTTTACCCGGGGCTATATTCTTGATTTTGTAAATTGAAATAATATTTACTAACTCTTCTAATTTATATTTTACTATTATGATTGCAGGCAGTTCTCACTGCCTGGAGTAAGACAAAGTAGAATTTCCCTTCTCCTTGAATTCAAATTCAGTTTCTATGACTAATGTTTGCACTACATCAAGAATATTGGAAACTAATTAAAATGAAAGTGGCTTAAATCAGATTTAAAAACCATTCTCCAATGCTTACATGTTACTCTCATTAATTCTAAGGGGTTCTAATTTCTCCAGATATTGAATTAATGATTGTTATCATTATTTCACAACTTAAGAAATAAATCCAATGGTACTGTCTGTTTCATAATAATAAATAAAATGTAGTAGTGTTATCCATTGGGTGCATAGTGACCACCGAAGGGTTCAAAACAGGTTAGAATGTGTTATGTACCAAATTAGTTACTTAGGTTTCTAATTATATTTCCCATTTCACCTTTCTTGAGAAAGGTTGGTTGCTCATGGTTATCAGTATTTATAATTGGTAGGAGCTGAACAGCAATATATTGCAATAAATTAATGTTATTTGTTATTGTTTTTACAGATGGAAATATCCAATAACTTCCCTACAATAACTTAATACATTTTTCTATTTTCTTTAGTAAATAGATCCTCTATAGATATATTTATGAATTAATTTATTTTAATTAAAACAAATATTAAATTACTTTGATAGTCTATTCAAATTATTTAAGGAAGTATACACTTAAATTTATACCTTAAACAGAACTGAAAATGAGGTTTTATACTGTTATGAGCATTCCTTTGTTGTAAATTTTGAGGCACTCGAATTGCTTTTATCTTCGATTTCCTACTATTCATGGATAACTTGTTTAATTTTAGAGCATTTCTGTTAGTTAATAAGTAGACTTAAATTAAAAAATTTATTTAAAACTAAATAATATTTTTTTTACCTTGTATTTCAGGAAAAATTTAATACAAAAATAAGAAGTTGTGACAAGAAAAAGATGTAATTTTTTTCTCGAGAATAGGTTGTGGAGTTATTAATTATATTCACTAACTGCAGGCTTTGTAATAGTGATTTCCAAAAACAAAAAAAAAAACATTAAGAAAGGAGGAAAGAATATTCAAGGTATTATCTTATTATCTTTATAGTATTAAAAATATGTTTAGTGTTGACAAGTGAATAAAATAACTATGAATTTCCAATATTAAAATGAAGTATTCTTCTTCACTGGGATTCTTTGTGGGCTTATTGTTTACATATTACTTTTCTACCAATTAACTTTTCCTTTTAATACATTTAGATTGATAGTTTTATTATGGAAAAGTACTGGCTAACTCAAATGGTAGTTCTAGGATGAATAATATGGTGGTAAAACTTAATGTAGTTTTAATAATAATGACTAATAAATATAAATAGTATGGCCATTCTATGACTGATGAATACTTCGATGATAATCAGCTGATCTTAATTTTACCATTTAAACACTAATCTATTATCGTTTTTCTAATGCTCTTAGTCTTTGGTGCTTTGAGGAATGCCTCGAGTCAAAGAATTTATTTATTTTATGAAAAGAAGTATTTAAATATATAGATGAATACATTTGCATTTTTTTTCTCTAAATATATACAAAATAACAAGTTAAAGGGGCATCCTATGTGTTGAGTATGTCATTTTACCTTTAGATAATTTTGTGTAGCATTTGTTTATGTTGCTTGCCTTGAAAGCAGTGGGGAGGAAGGATATGGCTTTTGAGTAGAATCTCCTCCCCCCCCCCCCCTTATTTAATCCAAAACCTTTTTTTTTTTTTTTTATTGATTACCTGAGATTAAGCTTATTTTATTAACTTATTATTATTATTCGAATAACATCATACTACTGTTATTATATCCTTGCTATTTATTTTATTATTACATTATTTTTATTACTATTAGGTAATATTATTTAATAGCTTCAAAACTGAATCAAATAATTTATATTTATCATCACCAATCTCAGTTTACCAATAATTATTAATAAACAAAAAAAAGAAAAGGAAATAACCCACTAAAAAAAATACTTAAAAGGTTTTTAAATAATATAATACAGTTCTTAATTTTGAATGAGCTGGATAGTTTACAGAGAGTGGGTAAATTATTTAGTTGAATGGTAGGAGTCATGGTCACCTCCCTTACAGCTGCCCTTCTTATGCCAAAAGTGTTTATGTTAACCATAGTTATTCCTACTTTTTCTATATATTTCACAATATATATTTAATGTATTTTTTGACTACCTGTTAGTTTTATATAACTTTCCTTTTAATTCATGTTTTATCGTGCATTTATAGCTCAGGAGTTTTGATGTACATTACAATATATACAATTAAAAGCCATTTTTGTTTTTATTTTGTAGTTTCTAAACAAAACAAATCTTTTGGTGAATAATTTATGAAAACCCATTGTTTTGAGATTATTATTATTATTATTATTTCATCATAATTTGCATAGTCATTATTTTTGGTTTTAGGTAAAATGACCTCTCGAGAAGTGACATTTTTATTCCAGTTTGGTCTCATCAGAGATACTGTTTCAATTGAATCATCTATTTTGAACTTGAAAATGATAAAAGAGAAGGCGTGTGAATTTATCAACTCCACTGTACGTCTATTACGGTCTTAAAACATGTTCATTGTTGTAATTCATTGATTATTTGATGGACTTATTATTTATTAATTACAGTTTTTCAGTTTTGTAGCTTTATAAAATTTAAAGTAACAGTGTCTCAATTTTAAATATATATATTTTCTGCAAGGTACTTAAAGCTTTGACTATATTTAACCACTAAATGGACTAGGGCTTTTACAAATAAAAGTAAAAAATAATAATTTTTGTTTATGTATGTATCTAAAATGATCATAATGCATTATGACGTAAAAAATAAAGTAAAAATTTATTTTGTTAGCAACTGAGCTTCGCTTCTGAGGATGTATGAAAATGCTTCAATAATTGGTTTCCCTAAAAAGAGCATCAGTTCTTTCTTGGCATGGCATTCATAAATTCTCATAGATGGGGAAATGTGTGTAGCTAGTGATGGATAGTATTTAAAATATATATATATATATATATATTCTATAATTTTTATGCAATAAACATGTATTTTCTATATAAAAATTCTCGTTTCATATTTTCACACTTGGTATCTAATGAACCCATAATGAAATGAACCAATAATATTGAACATAAGTAAATAACAAAAAAAAATCTAGTAAATTGTATGAATTACTAATGAAATTTTCAATTTTAATAACTTTACTCCCACTAATATGGCCTTATAAAACTACACAAAGAACATCAACCTCTTCAACCCATAAGGTCCCTCTGAAGGACCTACACAAAAACTAGTTTCTCTAATAAAAAATTATTTTAAAATTCTAGCAGAAGATAACCCTTTTCATATAAATATTCAATAAAATGAAAACAAAAACTATAACATTTCCAGGTTCCAGATAACTATAAACTTTTTAAATTTTACATTATTAGTATGTTCAATATCAATCCTATTTAGATGAGAAAAATGTGTATGCTTAAATATATTTGCCTGTTAATACTCAAGTAGCCACAATTTTTTTTGGCCACTACCAAACTTTGTAAATAGCTGAAATTGGACCAGAAGGGTGGGAGATTAGAAAAGAGATAAAGTAAAAAATTTGAAATAGCTCCATTATAATGAGTCACCTCAAGAAAGGTTATATAACCTATTTTGTTAAAAATTCAAAATTCTACAAATGATTTTCTCTATAAAATATATAAAGTGAAGGGAATGGTTTTGTGAATGAAAGGACTTTGCAATGTTTGTTTGGGTATTTCAAGAGTTGCAACACTACTGTTGAAGATGAATCTGTATGTCCATTAGAGTAGAATATTGAGGTTAAAATGGGAGTTATAATAAAATTCATAAACTATTACCCGCCAATTGCCGACTCCTCTTGGGCTTTCTAGGGAAACTATATACTGCTTTCTCCAACCCTTGAAAGAAATTGTAATAGTTGTCGATTCTTTCATATTGATTTGACAGCCACCAAAGCCTAATGTTGGATAGACATATGTCTACAACTGCCTACTACTCCTAAATACAGTACACTTGTTTTTTGGCTTCAGCCTGTTTTCACTTTTGGTGTCGTTTCAGCTCTAAATTTAAAATTTTATGACTAAAAGCATCTAAGCAAATGATTGTCCATTAAAGGGTTAAATAGTTTATGCATTAAATCATAGCAGCTAATATTTAAAAGTGTAATAATTCCTCAATGCCTGATAAACTTATGTTTTTGGTTAAATAAACCTCATGGTAGTACAAATAACTGAAAAACAAATTAATAAATCATAATTTTAAGCAGTTCAGTTATTTTGCGATATTTTTTTTTTGCTGCATAAATGATTTAATATAATCATTATATTTGGGATTAATGAAGATTTGTATGAGTGAATTAGTCCTATTATGTATTATAAATTTTATTAATTTATTTCATTTACCAGTGTCCTGACCATGGGATCAGCAGGCTCAGTGAAAGACTCCTATTGTTTCGACATGATTATAGTGTGCCAAATATTTTACAAATCATAAATTCTGCTTCTGACATAGTTGATGAAACTCTTGTTGAAATTGTATTAACTGGTATGTAGACATTTTCATAGATATATCAGCCTATGTAGAACATTAACTCATGATATTTAAATTGTTATATAATTAACTTTTCTTTTCATTTTCCACTTTCTCAGCTTTTTTAAAATCTTTGAAGATTCTGTTTATTTCCTTCTTCTCTCTGCAGTGACTTCTTCCTCCCTTTTACAAGATGTAAAGGCATGTGACTGGAGAACTTTCTTTAGAATTTTTTTTTTCTATGATCAGACATTTAAATTTTCAAATAGCTGGGGGGAAATGACCAAAGAAACTCTTGGAAGCTGCTTTCCATCTGCTGATCAATTAGCATAATTAAATACCATTGAAGTAGGTACTTTTTATTTTTAAAACGTGATGTCATGTGTTAATTACTGTGTTTTGTACTCTAATATCTTAGTGTGTTTGGTGTGATCTGTCTTTAGTGAATTCCTGTCTATTTATATGTATATAGCCCAATTCAATGAAGGAACATGATTTTTGTAAGTTAATTAACCCTATTACATTGACAATATTATACAGTTGATGGCTTTTTTGATCTTTGATTTTATATAAGATCTTATCCGTTATTATAATTATTTTAATTGCCATGATAAATAAGTAATATTTCAAAAACCCTTACTTAGATGTAGCTAACATTACTAATTTTTTTAATGGCATTCCTAATTGAATATTTTGATCAAATAATTACTGAACAAAGTAACAGGTGATTTACTATGAATTATATAATAAGCTATAAATGTTAAACACATCAGGAAAATAATGATATTTGAATAATTAGATCTTACTTGTCTTCTTACAAAGTTATTCAGTTTCAGAGTGCCATTTTTCTCTTTTGAGTGTTTAGTGTATTTTTTTTCTTCTATTTACTGCTTATCTCTTAACAAGTGTGCTTTATTTTGTACCTGCTTTGTTGGAATTTTTACTAAAAAACTAACCATATATCTGAGTATTAGTATTTTATGTTATTATTATATGACTCATGAAATTATAAAAATAAATTGTATTTCAAATTAACCTTACTAATTCACATGTAGGAAAGTACAAAAGTGACTGTGAAAACTAAGAACTTTTCCCACAAACTAGAATGAAACATGTCATAGTCTCTTATTCTATTCTCTATTTCTCCATTTGTAAGAACTTAATAATACTTGACATTTAAATGAGAAAATGAGATGTTTAGTGTAATAGTATTCTGTAAAAACTGCAAGATTAAGAATGGAGTTTAGTTATCTAACTTATAATAACAAAGATATTTTTGATTTTACGATGTCCTTCCCAATGCCCATCCTCAGCGTCTTAATTTTAATGAACTTTGATGAAGTTTGTTAAAGGTCAAACTAAAATTATGGCTGGTCAAATTATCATTTGAATTACAGTAAACATTAGTTAAATTGCTGTGTACCATTATTGACTCTTTATTATCATTCATTTTCACAATTTTTCCCTTTCCTATGGATTTACCGCACACATGCATGTGTGTGTATATGCATTTACATTTGTCCATTAATGCTCTAGCATCCATAGTTTTAGCATGATCATTATCAAACTTGATATTTAAATGTTTCATATAAAATGAAAACCAATTTCATTAATAGCTAAAATCAGTCTAGGAGTAAGCGTTTAGATATGGGGTCATTATGTGTCAGATCAAGAAATGTTATATAACCAATCTAGTTCATAAAGTAGTATCCTACTTCATGAATAGATTGGTTGTTCAACAAAAATATATTAACAATGATAATATTATTTTTACATTTGCAGTCATCTGTAATTCCCCACTCCACACTGATTTTCACTTGAGGCTTTTTTATCGCTAAAAAATCTCATATCCACATTAAATTTCTAATGGCTATTATTTACATAGAGTTATTACAAAGGGAGAAATTAAGAATAGAATATGATTGACATTACTTATGCATGTGGAAAATTTGCTTAGTTTATGCAACCTCTGTATGATTTTTTCATTTCCCATGAGAACACCTGGCTATTTTATATTTTAAAAATTGTTTATGAAAGTAAAATATCCTGTGTTGCAGTTTTTTTTTTTTAAATCTTTATTCCTTTGTTGTTCAGGCAAGAGAAGGGATCTTACAGTGGAAATATGTTGGGTTGTACATTTATTATTCCTTTATTATTATAATTTTTTTTATCCTGTGATTTGTAATTTGTCTGTAAGAAATTTACTTACTACACAATTAAAAAATCTAAAAACTTTTTAAATGTTTTACATAAGTTTAACACTAATAAAAAAATCATTGGCTCAACAGTCCATGAAAGGTCACAGCCCTACCAGACTGTTTTCTTTGGAGGTCAAGTGTTTGACATTCCTACAGATATTTAATGTTTGTTTCACTGTGTACCAATGATTGTACATGAATTGGTTGGTCTGAAAGCCTGAGTTTATCAAAATTAAATTTTTCCTGTCCAAAAGAACATTCCTGGTCCTACCTTTGATTGACAACTCACATCAAACTGGATATAATTAAGAATTTAATCAATGGACTGAGAGGATGAAGTATTTATTATCTTATATTAAAATGCTATTTACAAAAGTTTATTATACAAAAAAAAAAAAAATGCATAGCTTATGAAGACATATGAAATGGTATTTTAAATACTGTATTATATGGGTATTTTGTATGAGGTAACTTTTGGATATTTACCACTAAGTTATGTGTTTTTAAAATTGTCTTCATATTTTTGTAATTTTTTTTCCATCCTAATGCTATATAGTTGTGGTTGAATAAATTAGCAAACGGTTATACCATATTTGTCAAATCAGAAGAATATGTACAATGAAAACTGTTGGGAGGCTACTGTTTAAATCTATTACAAATTAGACCGGCAAAGGAGGAATTCTCCTGGTGTTCTGCCCTTTTTTGAATACCTGGTTCATATTATTCAGCAACTTTGAATTTCTCAAGGCCACCCCCCCCAAAAAAAAGAAGAAAGATTGGATAATTATAGAAATAAGTACTTATCAAATAGCACTCCTGAATATTAATGTGGATGCTTGCACAATTTTCAGGGCAAGGTTTGGTGGAAGATCTTCCTGTTAGACCTCATGCTTTAACAGTTCACTCATATAAATCTCCTACATTTTGTGATTTCTGTGGTGAAATGTTGTTTGGACTTGTGAGACAAGGACTCAAATGTGAAGGTAGAATCAAATTATTTATTTAGTTAATACTTTTATTGAAGTGTAAATTTTAGATTATTTCCAATAAATATAACTGGGAACTATACTGTGTGTATGAATAACCCAAGAAAATCAAGCACTTGAATTTTTTTTTTAAAGTTTTGCTCTCTTCATCACTAGTTAAATCTTTAATTTTTTTTTTAATATGTTTTTCTTTAATATATTTATCCAGAAATTAATATTAACATTTTTGAGTCAGGCAATTAAAATCTTAATTGATGATGACACACATTACATATTTGCATGTATCTCTCTCTCATAGTAAAGGTTGAAAACTTCATTTGATATATAAGATACATGGAACAAGATGTTTCATATTGTTAATATGAAATGAGTAGGAGTTGAAAACTGAAAAAAAAAAAAAATATATGCAAATATCTCACTGTATATTCGAGATTCAGAAAACATTTTTAGAACTACATTTGTAGAAGATTAAATTTGCAACAAGATTGTTTCGATACAATTTTTTTATCCAACTCGATTGATCAATAATAACGGAGATACTTAGAATTTTCTAATTTCCCTCCTCCAAAGCCCCCCCCCCCCTGGCCATCTCCCCTTTTGATTTAAATTGGTTAAGGGGAGGGAGAGGTTTAGAGGGGAAAAATAAAAAAAAAATCAAATTTCTCTATACTTACAAAATATTTGTATAGCAACTTTTTTGTTTATCATGAAAATTTCTATAATCGTATTTAACCCTTTCTGTATTTCAGTTTTCTAAACACAAATAGGAATCAGATAATATCAAATAAATTAATTAAAATTAAACTAACTAAATTTAATTAATTAAATTCTTGAGTCCCTAATTGTTAGAATAAATATTGGCAAACCATGTAAGGTTGCATATGCATGTTAACACAGACATAATTAGAATAACTGTTCAAATCAAGATGTATAAAATATTTAGCTGTTTGTTTATTAAGAAATAGAATTAATTGTGAAAAACATTATTACGTGGTAAAAAATATAAATAATTTTATTAATTTAATTTCTCCAATATATATCATTTATGTAGTGAAATAAGTTCTTTTAATTGAAATTTCATTGGATTCATTGTGAAACAAGCTGTTCACGTGAATTTGAATGGAAGGAGTCAAACTAATTTCAAAGTCAGAAAAATTAAAAACATAATTGAATATGAATCAATTTTAAATCTTAAATTTTACTCAATCATCATATTCCCAAATTTGATTCAGAATAGAGGATGCATTGGTTGATGTTAATCCTAGCTTGTTTAGCCCAATCAATTACATTATTTACTTAATTTTATTTTGCTTCTTATTCATGCAATGGCTGGATGATATATGCCAGAACAGAGTTCAATAAATTTCATATATAAATATCACACTTTTTTTTGAGGTAGTATTGTTATTATTATTAATTTAGTTGTAGCAAATTAGTATAAGTTCACATAAATTGAACTTATGTTGTAAGAAATTTTTATGTTTAATACCTCATTTACAGATTGTTCTTTTTAAATTTTAGATTGTGGCCTCAATTTTCATAAGAGATGTGCTATAAAAATACCTAATAACTGCTCACAAAACTGTGTGGACTCAAAGCGGAGAAGTTCTTCAACTTTACATGTTCCACGTAGTACCTCTGAAACAGGATCAACTTCTTCTTTGATTTCAACAAATGATGATTCTTTGGTAATTGCTGTTTAGGCTATTCTCACACCCCCTCTCCCATATCGTTTGCAAAGAACACCCTTGTATATCAACAGTTTTCCTTTTTTGAAGTGGGGGCAGATCAATCTTTTCACTTTTATTGTTATAGCTAAAAACTGTAATATTTAATAATCATTTTAAAAATAAAAATATATTTAATGGTTCATTTGTCAGTCATGTAATGGCAGAATAATTTACAAGAAAGAAATAGAATTTAAAAAAAAAAATGAACATTTTAAACCTTCATCACGCTTGTTTTATTAGAAACTTGTTATGGTAAAGTATAAAATAGAACTGTATTAGAAAACTATTACTTCTATTTCAACACCAAAATATAGGTAATGATGGCTATTTATAAATAAATAGAGCCGTTTATTTGAAGTTTCTAGCCTATTAATCCCTCATATTGTATATTAAGATTGTTTGTTTCCTCAATTTTTATATTAACATGTTCTATGCTGGCAATTCAAATTAGAGTAACTCCTTCCATTTCATTTTTTTTTTCTCTTTAGTTTATAATTTTTACTTAAATATTAATGTAGAACTATAGAAAAATGATACATGCATTTCAATTTACTACTTTTTCAAGTAGAAAGGGGGAAATTTTGTAATTGGCAGATATTTAATCCCTGGAAAATTGTCAAGTAGTTAGCAAAAGAATGAAGGACCTCTTGTTCAGAAACTGCAAGCACCCATGAGTAACTAGTTGCAGTACTGTCTGTGTTACAGAATGTGATAAAGTCTTAATAGGTTGATTTTTTTCTTTTTTTTTTTTTTCTTGTGTTTCTTCTTCACTTCAAAGAATCTTAAATATCCTAAACAAATTTAAATTATACATTTTACAATTTAACACTATATGGTCATACTATAATTGACTTAAATATGAATTTAAAATTAGTTTAGTGGTTATTATCCACATTTCCTATAATACACCCTTTAAGCTTCCTGAATTATTGTTAAATTGGTTTTTGCTTTCTGGACGTACTATCATAATATCTGTTTATGTTTCAGTCTTTAAAAATTGGTGAAAAAACTAGTAGGTCACCTTCCTTAAACTGCAGGCTTCCTACAAATGAAAAGGAGTATAATCGGTTTGTTAAAATACCTCATACATTTGTTGTGCACAGTTATGCTCGTCCTACTGTGTGTCAAATTTGTAAGAAGTTACTGAAGGGTCTCTTTAAACAAGGAATGCAATGTAAAGATTGTCACATTAATGTTCATAAAAAATGTCTTGGTAAAGTGCCTAAGGACTGCTCTGGAGAAAATGTGCAACAAGGTAATTGTTTGTTGTGTTCATTTACACTTAAAATGTATATTATTCTTTTTCTAAAGCTTAATTTATATTCATTAAAATTGCCAAAATTAAAATCCATAATAATATCAAATATCTCAAATACAGAACTAAATCTCTACCAAATAAATAAATAAAATGTAATTACAGTTACTCGTAATATAACCTTAGTGTTCAGTATTATTTCTATTTTTCCCTTTAGGAAGTGATTATTCTGATTCTGGCCTTGCAAGTGATACTGGAGGTAAAGATGTTACTGATGAAGACAGTGACACAGACGGTAGTTCTCCTTTGTCTGAAAAAGAATCTGGGAATAAAACTTTACTTGAAAATGGAACTGTAAATGTATGTATAGTTAAATGAGTCTTGATTTGCTCAACTTATTACATAGAATAAATTTATTTAATTTTCCAGGATCTTGTTGATGTCAGCTTCAACAATACTGATCAGTCAGAAGCTTCATCCAATAATATCCCACTAATGAGAATTGTGCAATCAGTTAAACATACAAAGCGCAGAGGCTCGAAGGTATTAAAAGAAGGTTGGATGGTACACTTCACTAACAAAGACACCATGGTATGCATCTGATTGCCTAATTATATTTTCAATATTTTTAGTAATTTATTCACTTTCATTATTTCTAATTGTTTTGCGTAATTGTAATAATACAGTGTTAAAAGATTATTTTCCAAAACTAAACTTAATTGGATCTTATAGGTTTTTGTTATGTGAATTTCTTAAATATGAAACAGTCTGAAGTTTTAGAGTTAACAAGCTCAGAATGCCACATTTCCACAACACACAACTATTCTCCCAAATTATCAGGAGTTACCTGTTCTTAACAAATAACTCTTGGGTAAAAATAAAATAAAATTTACATGTTCTAATAAATATATTATCCTCCCTGTGAGATAAATGATTATATTTTTACAATCAATTAACGAGAATTTTCAAAGCTCCCCTTTTTATTGTATCCATTTTCAATGTGCCTGGACTTAGCACTATTATTCTTTTGAGCGCACCATTTATGGCGCATTGAGTATACGCTATCACAGTTCAACAATAAAAACTACATAATTATTTCCATTTATCTTCAATACTCATATATCTAATTGAGAATCCGTCTTTTAAAATTGTAACTACCAATTCTCAAGAAGCCAATATTACTTCAGGAGTTTTCTAGGTACACAAAATTTATGGAGTTTTAGTCACCCAACATATTTCCAAGAAATATTTTTCTTGCACTTCTTAATGGAAATAAGAGATATCACAGGGTATATGATTAATTCTCATTTGTGAAACACCTATTTTTCTGATAGTTATAGAATAATGCCAAAAGTTTTTGTGAAATCATTATTCCAGTAATATCAGGCATATTCAATGTACGTTACTAATTTCCTAGGTTATACTTATTAACTGATATAAAATAGTATTTCATTATATATTCGCTTTATTATATTTTAACTATGTTAATGTATTTTAGAGGAAAAGACATTATTGGCGCTTGGATTCTAAATCATTAACACTCTTTCAAAATGAAACTACTTCTAAATATTATAAAGAAATTCCACTAGCAGAGATTCTTGATGTATCTAGTGCTAAAGTTATTATTGGAGGTAATTATTTGTTCTCACTAGTTATACAATACACATATTTAAAAGTTATCAGTGGTTCCTGTATCATATAAATAGATAATTGTTTTTAAAGTTATTTTCTGTGATCTTAAAGAACAGGAGTGCTTTCCTGTTTTTTTTTTTTTTTTGGCTAGTCCACGTTTCTTGCCAAACTTATCTTTTAGTCTAAAAAATCTCTCCTGGAAGGTACTAGTGTAATTTTCTAAAATGGTCATCAGACCAACAAAGAAGATGTAATTTCTTCATTTACATTTAACTTAAAGGTACAGCTAATGGAAGTACTGCAATCTTAATTTATTTCTATATTTTTCATTGTCCAGACCAACACCCTACTGCCCTTGGCTGAATACCATTATTACCTTTCAATCACCCAGTCCCAGAAATCCACATCAATTTCCTTAGTTGTTGTCATCCGAAAAAAAAAAAAAAATCTATTTCTGCTAATGTTCATGAATCCTTTCTCCAATCGCTTGGTTTCTCCATACTGAATTAGGTCATGAAATTACTATCTAAAGTGGAAGGACTTTAAATTAAGTATATTAGTTTACTTAGAAACTATGAATCTTTAGTTTAGTATTATAAACCAGATACAAATTTAATATAGTCCTTTATAATTTTAATTTTCTATGTTACAGATGTTAAACATTGTTTTGAGATTAGGACTGAACAAGTTGAGTATTATGTTGGAGAGGATACAAATTTTGCTTCAGGTGAAGGTGCTCACGTTGGGAAATCATGGGAAACGGCTATAAGACAGGCTTTGATGCCAGTTGCACCAAATACAAGTTAGTATGTGTGTATAATATATATACATAAAATTCCTTTGGTTCCTGTGTCTACACAAAATATGGATGTCCGAATTAGTTAGATTATAATTAATGTAGATGGGATGAAAAAAAAAATGCCTTAATTAACAGATTTCCTATGAAGGAAATCGGCTATTGAGGTCGTACTCATGATGAGATTTTTGAAAATTGTTGTCAAATGTCCATCGATTCTACCCAGGAGATGACAAAAGGTCCAAAACTGTTAATGCTCTAGTGGTCGCAATTTTTGTTTGATCGTTACCAAACTCCATATTTAATCGTTTTATGTAAAAAGAAAGATCAAGTTCGTTAACGGCTGAAATCCGGCCAATGGCAAGGGTTTGGGGTTAGAGGAGGGAATTTTGAAAATCCTTAATATCTCTGTTATTATGCGTCGGATTGAAAAATTGTATAGAACCAGTCTTATTGCATATTTAATGGTCTATAAATGTTATTCTATCTATTTTTTCTGTATCATGAGTATTTGGAATATAGATATTTGGATTTTCTAGTTTTCGCTTTTAGTAACCCCCCACTCCTACTCTTGACATATTAACTATAAGCTGTTATGTAATGAACCGATTCATTCCAAAGTTAAATGCCAAATATGGTTTTCATTGAACTTTTACTTACAAATAGTGAGATACTTACAAATTCATTGCGTGATGACATCACCAATTAAGAGTTTTGTTCTTGTCTCGAAGATGTTTATTTGATCTATACCAGGGATGAGCAACACGCGGCCCGCGGGCCGCATGCAGCCCTTTGAACATGTCCATGGGGCCCACCAAGCATTTCTAAAATTGAATTTATTTCATCGATTTTCTCCCACCAATATATTGTTATAAAATTAATTATAATAAAATGCTAGTACATAAACCGAAAGTATTTTTTGTGGCGAGTTACTCACTTTTCGGTGACTTGTTCAAACATACAATACGAACTCGCCGTGTCTGGGCATGTTTAGCAGATACGCTTGAGGGAAAGCAGCTATTGAGGTTGTACTCTTGACGTGATTTTCTAAATTATTCTTCAAATGTCCATCGATCCTACCAAGTTGATGATAATGAGGTCCGTTCAAAATTGTGTATATATATTTGTCTGTTACCGCTCTAGCTGCCGAAATTATCGTTTTATAGTTACCAAACTCGATATTTAGTTGTTTTATGTAAAAAGAAGATCAAGTTCAAAATATCTCCGTTACTATACGTCGGATTTAAAAAGTGTATAGAATCAATCTTATTGCAAACTAATTGTACTATAAATATTGTTTTATACATTTCTTCTCTATCTCGAATTTTAACCGAGATACTTACATTTTTCAGTTCTCAGCCTACAGCAAATCCCCAATTCTACTCATGTTACATAAACAATACTCTGTTATATAATACACCACTTTATGCAAAGCTTAAATGCCAAATATTTTTTTCAGAGACCTTTAATATATGAGATAATGCAAATATCTTCTTGTTAACCCCACCCCCCCGTCTTAAATTCTTGGACTACTGAAATTTGATAGGTTGAGGTAAATTTGTTCTGATTCTATATGAAATAAAATACTAGATATAGTTAATAAAATAAAATTAATATGTTATATTCTGATATATTTCAGTAATTGTTTTTCTTTCCTGTGAGAGGTGACACTTGATGAGAGTTGCGATATTAGCGATACAGCACAACTGGGTATATTTTTACGTAGTTTAATTTAATATTACCGAAGAATTGTGTTCATTGATTCCAATGCAAGTGACTACAACCGGCAAAGACCTGTACGACGAACTAAAGTCTGTGTTGGATAATTTTTCAATTTTATTAGAAAAAGTATTGGTATATCGACAGATAGAGCACGAGTAATGTCAAACATGGAGGTAGGAGTATCGGGAAGACTATTTCAAGACATTAAGAAGGTCACAGGAAGGGAAATATTCGTTAACCACTGCATAATTCACCAGGAACATTTGTATGCGAAAAGATTGTGCTTGCCAAATGCCACAGTACCAATAATTAAACTAATCAATTTTATAAAGTCGCGCGCGTTAAATCACCGTGAATTTAAAGAATTCTTGAACAATTTAGAAACTGAATATGGCGACGTGGTTTTTAATACCGAAGTACGTTGGCTAAGTAGAGGTGCATTGCTAAAAAGAGTATACAACTTAAAAAGCGAAATACAATTGTTCGTGGATATGGAGGGTTATGCCTTTCCTCATTTTGGTAATAAAGAATGGATGTGCGATTTTGGGTTTCTTATCGACACGACTCAGCATCTCAATGATCTAAGGTGGAACTTCAAGGCAAAGGGCAGTTTCTTCACAATTTGTATGATAAAATTCAGGGCTTTGAGCGCAAATTAAAATTGTCAAAACAGCATCGTTTGCAGAATAATATGCCTCATTTTCCAAATTTAGAAAAAGAAAACATTACAACTTCTCAAAAATACACATAATATATAGTCATTTTGATCAACGAATTTCAATTACGATTCGAAATGTTCAAAGCTGAGAAGACAGTGGTTTCCATGAAAATGTTTTCATCGCCATTTAATATCGATGTGGATACTGTTCCCGAAGACTTTCAATTGGAAATGATTGACATGCAGAATAATACCGATTTAAAAAATGTATTTTTCTCAGTAAATACCGAAAATGTTTATAAATCTTATGTGAGGCCTGAGAAATTTCTGCTTTTGACGAAAAATGCAAAACAATTGATGTGTCTGTTCGGAAGTACGTATGTTTGGGAACAATTATTTTCAACCATGAAATTAATCAAAATGACCACCGATCAAGACTGAGTGAGGCACGATTAGAAAGCTGCGTAAGTGTAGCTACCTCATCAATTCAGTTTAATTATTATTTAGTTTTATTAAGCTTTTTCGAAAATCAGTGCCAAATTTCTCATTAAAAATTTCAATTAAATTCATTTTTCTGTTCTTTTATTCTTTGTTTTTATTTTGTATGCCTTTTTGTATATGAAATATTTACTTTATTTAAAATTTTATACTAATGATTATTATAAATAAAGTTTTGTAAATTATTAATAAGTGTTACTTTATGTGCGGCCCGCCAAAAACTTTTAAAATTTAGAATGGCCCGTGGACTAAAAAGGTTGCTCACCCCTGGTCTATACTATACTTGATATTTAACCATTTATCAACTCTAAAAATCATATTAGGTATTTGCAGAAATCGGAGTTGGAATATTGGGGGTATAGAGGGGGAACTTCAAAATTCAAAATATTTCCGTTAAGAGTGGGATCATAAAATGTTATATAACCAATCTTATTAAATTATTGATGGTCTACAATTATTGTTCTATGCATTTTTTCATAACTCAACTGTTTAGCGAGTTATTCGTACTTTATTGTTTTCAGCCTTCAGTACTCCCCCTCTCATCTGCCCCCTTCTCATCGGGTTTCTACATAGACATAGAGAATTTGTGGTAAGATGAGATCTGTAATGTATTATACCGGCACGTGGGAAATCTGCTTAGTTTAAGCAGCCCCTGCGCCATTGACTTTTTTTGTTTAATAATGAAAAAGGAAAATAACAAGCTGAAAGCAATAAATCTTTTGAAAAATAAGAAACTCTCATGGATGTAGGAAACAACTGCGATAGAAACACCTAGTTTTTATAAAAAGTAAGCTTTTCAGGAGAATCAGCATGTTTGAAACAATGTACTGGAAAACTCGTTTTAAGCCAGTTCATTTTGAAGTTGCTATGCATTTCTATCTAAATCGTTCAGAGTATGAAGAACCATGAGAATATTTTATTTTTGTATCTTTATCCTGTGAATATGGTGGTTTAAAAGATGTCACAAAACCTTTTAATTTTTAGTTTTCTGTTGACTTGATGGAGTGACTCTTATTCTTGTCTAAGATATAGCTGAAAAAAGTGTATTACTAGGCACTGTAGTCCTTATAAAGTTTTGACCTCTCCCACCATCTCAGACCATTCATTGCAGTCAGTTGTTAGAATTCTTCAGTTGTGGACCCACAGCCCATTATTTGTAGTACTGTTCACACAAGTGGTAGTGTAATCTTGAATGGCAGTTCTTACCCCAGCATCAAGAATTCTTTTACTCTATAAAATGATTCTTTTGTCATTGTAGAAGATTTTTATATTCTAGTACTTTTAAGTTAGGAATTCATATTTCTAGTGGTATTTTTGACTGAGAGAACAATATCCTTAAAATTGTTTAGTATTAAAAGAAAGTGGAATTCATTATTTACAAAGAAAGGAACATTCAAGAAAATAGTGAGCCCTGTCAGGAAGTAATGTTTAAGAAAAATGGTGGTTGTATTGAGGTAATGCATAATTTCTTTACTCCCAAGAGAGAATTGTCAACATGATAATGAACTTATCACATATAAGTTAAGTAGAAGGTCGAAGAGTTTTTAATATACAGACATGTACAATTTTCTTTATAGTTTTTATTAGTTTTAATTTTTTTTTTTAATCTCATTTTAGATTCTGTCCAAAATGAATCAGAGGGAAAAATAACTGATATGACACAGCTTTATCAAATATTTCCTGATGAAGTATTAGGTTCTGGTCAATTTGGAATAGTTTATGGAGGTATTATACATTATTTATTTATTATAAGATTATATTTGAAGCATTAAATTTGTTAAAAATGCAAAATTCATAGGAATTATTTTTATTTGATATATTAAAATAAAATAAGTGAGAAATAAAAAAAACATTTTACATTGAGAGAATATATATTAAAAAAAGCTGATTAATTGATTAAACTAATGAATTATTAAATATTATTTATCATGTTATTTTTAGCCATATATTTTGATAGAACTCATTAATTAAAATGACTTGGGAAGGTGGCTTGTATTGTATACTATTAAGATGGATAATTGTATTATTATTAAGATGGATAATTAGTATTAGGGATGATAACATATGTACTGAAAAGTCAACTTATTTACCCTGGTGTCTAGGGTAATGTATTCCATTATATCCATAATGATGATAAATAAAATGTTACCCATGAATAACACCCACCTTTCTCAAAAAATGCAATGTGAGAGGTGAAATAAATATGATTGATGTTACTAATTTTTATCTAGTGACATTCACCTTTTAGGTTCCTGACTGTTTATTTTAGTTAATATTTTAGTTATTAAGCTGACTAAATACAATATGTATTGTTTTACTGTTGTCCTAGGGATTGACTTAAGTTGTTGTGTGCTTCAGCATCTCAATGTAATTGAGCAGCCCCACAAACTGTATAAAAATTTGTACAATAAAGTGATTCTCCCTGCATTATAGGTATCCTTGACCCAAAGGTTTTCTTAAAAGAATACATTTGAATAGAGGTGCACATTACCCAGAGAGGAAGTTTCCTCTGAATGAAATATATGTCAATAAATTATTATGCCAATAAATAATTAATTCATTGAACATAACCCCAAATTATTGGAGAATAGTGCTAATTAACCCTGATGGGACAATGTAGTTACACTAACTTTTCTCAGCTTATACCTTTCCTACGTCACATGCTTGCCTATGGGCTATGGTAATTTATTATTATTAAAAATTATTATTTTATTTATTAATTTATCTTTCTGTGCCTCTACCTAATAATCTGTACCATCCTATTTCTTTCAATGGTTCTATGACGGTGTCTCATACTTTTGGGACAATTGCAGTCTTTTGGCTTGATATCATCTTGCCTATATCACACCCTGTTTTTGAAAAATAATTTCTCTTGATCTTTATTCTACATAATATGTGAGAATGTCCTTTTTTGTTTTAGGTGTGTACAGAAAATCTGGAAAATCTGTAGCAATTAAAGTGATTGATAAACTTCGTTTTCCTACTAAGCAAGAAGCACAATTAAAAAATGAAGTATCTATACTTCAGAATCTTTCTCATCAAGGAGTTGTTAATTTAGAAAGAATGTTTGAAACTCCAGATAGAATATTTGTTATTATGGAAAAGTTGAAAGGTGATATGCTGGAAATGATATTATCAAGTGAACGTGGCAGACTTTCTGAAAGGATAACTAAGTTTCTTATTACACAGGTAATTTATTTTCAATTAAGATAAATCAAAATTTGTGCAACAGTCTAAAACTTCTATAATATTATTTATTCCAAACCTTTTCCCCTTAAGAATCAGATGTTATTCTTTGTGTTGAAATCTCAGAAATATGACTAAACTCAAATACAAATTCCAGTCATAATCCTAATTTAATTGTTATTGCCATATTTTAGAGAATAAAATTTGATATATTTAATAAAACTATTTCATGTTCAGACTTTTTTAAATTAAAATATATTACAGTTTATTTATATAATCATGAAATATTTAATCATTCTCAAAATTAATAGCTCGTTCTGAAGAATAAACAAATAAATTTGTCATTCAAGAAACAAATTTAACATACATTTATCAAGTTAACAGTGGCAGTAATAGTTTTCATTATTTATTAACTTAAAAATTATTTTTTTATATTGAAATTATATCTCTAAAACATGTGAACACCTGTAGCTAATTAATATTAATTGTATCAGGTTTCCTCCTATTTAAATAAGGTAGATACAATCCTTAAAGATAGCTCTCATAAAATAAAATGTATGATGAAGGATATGGGTATGGGGGACTGTTATTACCAATTAAAGCGATCTTTTATAAATGTAGCCTGATTTTGATATATAAAGTAAGGTGTGTAATTAACAAAATCAACTTCCTGACTATGAATTTATTGTTTAAAAAGTCATTTTACAACAGTAAGATAGCATAATTGCCCCAAATATGTCTGAAATTACCTAGTCATGGGGTTGTGAGTTGAGTTTTCATTCTATAATTCTAAAACAAATCACAGGTATTACATTCTGTAGACACCAGAAATGTATAAAAGAGATTATGTATGTGTAATGGTTGGATCGAGATCTATACCAAAGTTATTCTTAGACTCATATTTTTGATCTATATGCAATATTTATCCCATCAATGAATCCTTTTAAAGATAAGTTTGAATTGAGGAATTCAGTTTTTTTTTTTTTTTACTTATGTTGATTTAACACGACAAATTTAATTTACTTAACTCTAATCTCTTGACCTTTTGGTATATCTACCCTTACACATTTCTAATTAGACAGGATTCAGTAAGAGTTTACACACCTAGTAACTGTAATTTTTACTTTATTCTTGTTAACCATCTATGGAGTTTAGACTTGGATATAACTTAAGAGAAGGACCCCCTTATTTTTTATTTTTAAATGCTCATTCATTAACATTTAGGCTAAGCATTCAACCTCCTATATTTTGAGTTTATTCTTGCAAGACTAACCTAAAGAGAGCTCTTCTGAGAATCATTCCTCAAAGCCCTAGTCATCTCCCATACCTCTGTAGTAGCAAACAAATATTCTTTCTTGGTGGGGTTCGAACATGCACCTATTTTCACATGAAGCTGACTAACAGTAGTGATAGGTATGCCATGCTTAAAATGCACAGCCACTGGTACCCCAACAACTTTAAATAGATTAATTTTATATTTAAAGTTATCAAATTTATTTTGTTTAATTGTTCTGTAATTGTTACAGATATTGGTTGCACTGAAACACTTGCATAGCAAAAACATTGTACATTGTGATTTAAAACCTGAAAATGTTTTATTAAGTTCAAATTCTGATTTTCCTCAAGTAAAATTATGTGATTTTGGTTTTGCTCGAATCATTGGTGAAAAATCATTTAGAAGGTCAGTTGTTGGAACTCCAGCTTACCTTGGTAAGTATCTGAAGAAAAGTATCTTTTTTTTTTGCCTTTTAGTTTTTATATTCCCAAGTGCATCCAACATTTTTCTTAATTTCTACAGTCATTTCATCTTCTTTTTTAATATTGCCAAAAATACTCCCATTTTGCTCAAAATGTATTGGTGGTTTCAGTATTATTTTATATTTTTTACAAAAGCAATTAAGGTTCTGTCTAGGATTTTCTTCAAACTTCTGTAGGGATATATCTTTTTTTTACAGATCATTCTAAGACAAAAATTCTAATTTTTGCTCATTTATCATAGTATGAAAATTACTCAAAAAATTTCAAGGTTACAAAATAGGCTGTATAATTGAATTTTGTGTGTCCAATTTACATGCACTTACATATATGCATGTTTATATATTTGTTCCATTTTTGTGGGGTTATGCAAAACATAGTATAGTTGTTCTGGATGCTGTTCCGGATATATTTTTATGTAATCTTTCTATTAATGAATATATGCCCATAGTAAAGAAAGATGACACTGAATTATCTATCAATTGTAAATATACTACATTTTTTATCAATATTAATAAGTGTATTAAATTTGCCAGACATAAAATATAAAGCATGATACGAGAAAACATAACAATGTTTTTTATGTTTTAATATCACTTGGTCATCAATAAAATATTAAAAATTTTGAACTAAATTGGTTGAAATACACGTCATAACTGAGAAATAAATCAGCATTGGATCCCAAACAAAGTAGTATGTATTATTACAACAGGCAATCCATAAATTACTCTCTAAAATAAAATGAGTCTAAACATGCTAAGGCTTGAGAAACATTTTTTAAAGTCTGTCTTATATGCTTGTAAGTTATTTGTTTTGTTTTTTAAGGCATGCTGAGTTAATAAATGTCATTCTTCTATCACTCAGTTGTGCAGTCATTTTCTCTGTAATAATACTTCTTAGCTAAGGAAAAAGACTGCTTTAATTTTTCAGTCAAGATGTTGCCCATTTTTCTATCAGTACTTTCATTTATTTATTTTTTTTCTACTTCTGGTACTTTCCAAAGTTTAACAGACAACTGAGGTGCCAAAGGGTACCCTTGTCTTACTCCTTTATAGAACTAATACTCTTGTTTGTCTTAACTCAAATACACTACTGTTCTTGATTCTTTAAAATGTTAAAGTATCAAATGTCAATTATTTTGACATTTAATCTTATTCAAAATTATTTTTCCACCTACGTTTATTCCTACTAGAATCTTCAATTAGTTTCCTTTGAAAAAATAGAACTGTCCTAAAGGTTTCTCCAATCAATAAATGGTTGTAGTGAACATTTGTTCCTTAGTTTCCTAGTCACATTATACCTGAAGGCAGTTATGTATTAATTATTAGAAATAAATTATATTTACCAATTTTTCTCATTTTTTTACAGCTCCTGAAGTTCTGCGTAATAAAGGGTACAATCGTTCTTTGGATATGTGGAGTGTTGGTGTTATTGTTTATGTATCTCTCAGTGGGACTTTCCCTTTTAATGAAGATGAAGATATTAATGAGCAAATTCAAAATGCAGCATTTATGTATCCACCAAATCCTTGGAAAGAAATATCTTCTGAAGGTAAATAAGTATTTTGAATTTTTATGAGTATTTGAGAACAATGTTTCTTTTAGCAGATTTCACTTAAGGGAAATCAGCTATTGAGATTGTGCTCATGACATGATTTCCAAAATATTTCCTCAGATTTCCATTGATCCTACCCAGGAAATAATGAGTATAAGGTCCATTCAAAATTATATATATATATATATATATATATATATATATATATATATATATATATATATAAACGAGATATTTTCTAGAAAAAATAGAGGAACTCAACAATTTTAAAGGGCACAAAAGACTAAACCGACCTTAACGAAATTCAGTATGTGAATTACAATTAACTCTTCCATGTTTATAAGCTATATCAAAATTTCTAGGGGTGACCAGGAGTGGGGGTAGTAAGGGAGGCATTATGTGAAAAATTGCTGTTCTTCGTTTCCTATTGGTTTTTCGGCATACATGCACATATGAGAAGGTTTTTATTTTGAGTAACTTTTGATATGCTCACTTTTTCCGTATGACGAAGTATACACACGATATACGCTAAAAACTATAGTGGGAGTCAACAATTTTATTAGTACTCATTAAACTGTTTTAGCAGATTTCCCTTAAGGGAAATCAGCTATTGGGGTCATACTCATGAAACGATTTTCGAAAAATTTGTTCAATTGTCCATCGGTCCTGCCCAGGAGATGAAGTCCTTTCAAAATATTATATATATATATATATATATATATATATTTGTCTGTTAACACTCTAGGGGTCACAATTTTTGTTTTGATCGTTACCAAACTCGATATTCAATCGTTTTATGTAAAAAGAAAGATCAAGTTCGTTATCGACTGAAATCGGATCATTGAGATGGGGGATTTTCGAAATATCTCTGTTATTATACGTCAGATCGAAAAATTGTATAGACCCAATCTTACTGCAAATTAAATGTACTATAAATATTGTTATATACATTTTTCTCTATCTTGAATATTAATAGAGATATTTGCATTTTTCAGCTTTCAGCCTTCAGCAAATCCCCACTTCTACTCATGTTATATAAACAATACTCTGTTATGTAATAAAACACATTATTTGAACCTTTAATACTAAATATTGTTTTCAAGAGACCTTTATTTTATGAGATACATGGAAATATGTTCTTGTGACCCCCCCCCCCCTCCATCTTAAGTTCTTGGACTACTAAAATGTTATTGATTGAGATAAAAACCATTCTGATTCATTATAAATTACAGTAGTAGATATAGTAAATCATTTTCAATAAAATTAATGTTATATTCTGATATATTTCAGTAATCGTTTTTATTTCCGGTAAGAGATTGGCTGACCCGTTTATTTATATTTCAGATGCTTCCCGTCTGGAGGTTTCTTATTGTCGTTTGTATTTATTCACTTAATATTCACGGTGCTGTTGTGTTACCAGTATGTAGATTTATCTATTGTTAAACTTCACGAGGGAAATTTGCTTAGTTTACACAGCCCCTGCATGACCGACTTTTATTTGATTGTAATCAATGATCATTTCACTAAAATCTATGTATCACAAAATCTAACTAACGTCTGGGGGCATATTAATTCAAAATAATTTAAATATTCTGGCAAACTCACCATATGAAATATAAGCATTTGTTCTCTATGTGTAAATATAGCCTACTATCTACAGAAATACCAATTTATTGTGTAGATTTATCTATTGTTAAACTTTACGAGCAAAATCTGCTTAGTTTACACAGCCCCTGCGTGATGAAATTTTTAATATAGGCATATTATGACAAATGGTGTTAAGTTTTTAGACTTATATGATAATTCCAAGTATGAGTCAGATTAGGGAAGATATAAATCTCTGCCCCTACTGTCCTAAGTTGTTATTTATTTTCAATAGAAAATAACTTTGATATTTATTTCCATTAGAAATTTTAGCTATAAGAGCATTTTGATTAGTTAATTTGTATAATGGTTTATTTAAACAAAGCCATGCTGGATTTTCACAACGTATGATGGTGGAAGTTGTGCGGAATCAAACTCTTGAATTGTGGTATATATTATCTTATTTCCTCCGATATGTTGACAATATTCTAACATTTATATATACACTATATATATATACATATACATATATATATATCTATATATATATATATATATATATATATATATATATATATATATATATATATACTAGCTAAGGTCATCATCATCATTTGAGGCTTTATGATGTTGGCGTATTGTTTTTCCATATAATAGTAAATGTTAGTAGAAAGCAAATACATTTCACATGAAATAAGTTAACACAATTAACTATGTTAGCCTACCGACAACTTCCGCTCCCGCTTGAGTGTTATCAACATTGATTTACTTAAATTATTTATGTTGAGTTTAAACGCATATTGTCATTTCTCATAATGATATTACCAAGTAACATTTAATAGTTATGAATAGTACACAGTCATTTCAATATTGTCAACATATCGGAGGAAATAAGATAATATATACCACAATTCAAGAGTTTGATTCCGCACAACTTCCACCATCATACGTTGTGAAAATCCAGCATGGCTTTGTTTAAATAAACCATTATACAAATTAAATAATCAAAATGCTCTTATAGCTAAAATTTCTAATGGAAATAAATATCAAAGTTATTTTCTAATGAAAATGAATAACAACTTAGGACAGTAGGGGCAGAGATTTATATCTTCCCTAATCTGACTCATACTTAGAATTATCATATAAGTCTAAAAACTTAACACCATTTGTCATAATATGCCTATATTAAAAATTTCATCACGCAGGGGCTGTGTAAACTAAGCAGCATCATAAAGCCTCAAATGATGATGATGACCTTAGCTAGTGTATATATATATATATATATATATATATATATATATATATATATATATATATATATATGTCTATTAACATATATTAACATTACCAAACACAATATTTAATCTTTTTCTATAAAAAGAAAGATCAAGTTCATTAATGGCAGAAATCTCCCAGGCCACAAGGGGTGTAGAGGGGGAATTTTTAAAATTTGATATATCTCCATTACTGTTAGTTGGATCGAAAAATTGTGCATAACCAATCTTATTGCAAATCAAATTACCTATAAATGATGTTATATACATTCTCTCTGTATTTCAAATATTAATCGAGATTTTGCATTTTTGAATTTTTAGCTTCCAATAAACCCCCTCTTCTTTGTCATTGTACGTTATGACAAAGTCAACATATCATGAACCGTCTTATTTCAAGCTGATATACCAAATATTGTGTTCAACAAATCGTTTCTAGATGAGATACATGCAAATACGTTTCGATGACCACCCTCCTCCACCCAGTCTTTTGTATTTGGATTACTAAAATTAGTGATTGAGATGAAAATTATTCTGGTTCATTGTAAATTGCAGCACTAGATATAGTACACAATTTTCAGTAAAATTAATATATTATATTCAGATATATTTCATTAATTGTTATCCCTTCTAGTCTATCTATCTATTCAGCGCTGCGAGGTTGGCTCACATGTTTGTTTACAATTCAGATGCTTTCCGTTATGGAGATTACTGTAAATCGACTGAAAGATTTCTCATAGTCATTTGTATTTGTTTACTTAATATTCACAGTGGTGTTAAGTTTAAAAGTATGTAGATTTATCTATTGTAAAACTTCTCATGGGAAATCTGCTTAGTTTATGCAGCCCCTGCATGTCGGATCTTTAAAATTCTGTTTTGCATTCTTAAGACTGCATATTTTCAGAGACATTCATTTGACAGTGGTAGTTAAAATTTTTATGCAAAACCCAATATTATCTTTTCCTATGCTATTAATTAATTAATTTTGAGATATCTAATACAAACCACAACTGTTCCAAATTGTATTATTTGCTAATTGTTTTATTGTTCTTCATTTTAACAGATTTTTTTAAAGGGAAATCAGCTGTTGAGGTTGTTCTCATAGCAGAATTTTCAAAAAATTGTAAAACGCAAAAACCAGTTTTACCTATTGATAACAAAAATAAAGGCTTTTCAAAATTGTGCATTTCTTGAGTCACTGATACACAAAGACCTTTAGTATTTATCTTTTGTATTATTCCTAAAAGATTAAAAACACTATCTTAGTCAAATTAAACTTTCAAGGGGAACCATCCATTCTCTATTTCTTAACGTGAGTGAGTCAACCCTGAAAATTCATGGTATTCTGAGGCACTATTTTAAAAAAAGGATAGTGACTGATATGGTTCATGTTATTTTTGAAGCAAAGGAGACAAATGCAGTGTCTATCTGGGACTGGGTTTAAAACATTAGAGGAAGGAGATTTTTTCTCTTGAAAGCAAATAATATAGTCTATGCCCTGAGACCTCTCAAATCAGAGGTTCAGAGATTCTGTTGAAAAACATCCACACAGATGCTCATAAAAGCGTTCTTCAGAACTAGATGCTTAAATCAGACTTACCCTTTTTTAATTGACTCTGGAGCTAGAGAGCGGAACCTAAACCACACTGATCATGGATTTATGGATTGTCCAAATAAACTAGAGTCTAGTTAAATCACTGAATATATATTTACAAAAACAACGATGTCTAATATTTATACTGGTAATCATTGTATAACAGTTTGCCTAGCTGTTAGTACGTTGGAGGGTAACAGGTTTGCTCCATTAGAAAAATTTCTAAAAGAAATGACCAACTAGAGGGTCATTAATTCCAGTTAGTACAGTGTTAGAGAAGGTTGGTAATCATGGTTAAGATCTGAATGGCTTATAAAGCCTACCATAAAAGGGATGTTGAAGTTATTGTTCTGAATTAATTTTATATCTTGTATAAGCGCTTGTTTTAAGTAAAAAATAGATTGTTAATATTTTTTCTTCTTTTCCAGCTATTGACCTTATCAATAATTTACTTCAAGTGAAACAAAGAAAAAGATTTACTGTTGACAAGTCTCTTTCACATGTCTGGCTACAGGTAAAGCATTTTATTATTTAATATAAATTATTTTATAACTTCTGTTCAATTAGAAATACTAATTAGTTAGAAGTCAGCATTGAAGGAACGAGAGTTATGACTTTGAATAGAATGTATTTTCATTAAGTGTTTTTAATTATGATTATTAAATAAAGACTAATTTTCATTCCTTTCTTCTCACACTATGCATTTATTTCAATTATGAATTCAAATGTTTAATGTTTCTTTTAGGAGTTAGTTAATATGCATGAATAATTATTTACTGAAAGCAAAATAATAATCCTCAGTCTATGAACCTTTCTTACCATATAATATAATGTGAATCTAAGTGGGTTATTAATAAAATTGAAATATATGAGATAAGTAGTATAATTATTTATAATGAAAATGGGCTTCTATTATTCAGTTTAATTTATTATATTCACAATATATCACTTTGATGTTTTGTATAATTTTTAGAACTATGAAACATGGTGTGATTTGAGAACTTTGGAAAAATCAACAGGAGTTCGTTACCTGACACATGAGTCTGATGATGCAAGATGGGCTACATTTAAACAGGCAGTTTAAGAGTATTTATTAACTGAAGCTCCTATTTAGTTTATATTTTTCTTTATAATGTTCAGCTCTTTAAGATTAAGTGATTGTATCTTGGTGTTAGTTGTTCAAAATTCTTGAGCCGTAGTGCTGAACATGCATGTGTAGAAATTCATAGTGCATTATATTTTTTATTTTTGAACTAAAAGCAAAGAATTGAATATAATAAGATGTTAATCCTGTTTTATCTCTGTTATTGTCATTTAATTGTAATTCATAGAATAGACTTATTTGTGTTTTAATTAAATTAGATTGCATCAATGTGCTATAATTTTGAATCTCTTAAAGAAAATTTACACGGTTTTCTCCTGGAAACCTTTTTATTATTTTAAATTCACCTTTTACCTTAGTACAGAGTTGTATTATTAATTTAATACTTAGAATCTCAACAAAGTATATTTAAATTTAGTAGTGCAAGTATTGTACATGTGTTACTCATAACAATAATGTTTGTGCATTACTAACTGTATTTTAATCACTACTAGGCTTGCTAGTGCAAATGTTACTTCCATTTAACAAATAGGTTCATTTTTCTATCATTCATCTGAAATCTCAAATGCATATAATAGCTAAGTGACAAAAAAAAAAAAATACTCTCTTCTGTGCAGATCTCTTTGTATTGGTTAAAGAGGATCAATTTTTCTATTGAAAGTTAAAATTATTAATACGATTCTGGTGAGATTTAAGATAAAATAACATTATTTGCATGAGAGTGTTAAATCTTCATGCATTTTCTTATTTTTAGTTTAAAATGATCACTTATATTTTTATTGTTAATTATCACACAAAAACTGAATTAAATCTATGAACAAAACTTATAGTTTCCTTCTATTAACTACTTTTTAGGTAATACTTTAAAAAAAAATATATATATATATATAATATATTTGAAACTTAATGAAAATAATATTGGGTCAATATAAGGGTATAGTATCATTTTCAGATGAATCGAATAAAAGTTTAAAGAGGAGATTAATACAATTCAGACCTTAATGGATTGAACTGCTGCCTTCAATATTTGAAAGGGGTTGAGTGGTCCTTAAGTATGCTTAAGATAGAAATAAAAATATTTCATTCTTTTTTACTGGACTAGTGGAGTGTCACTATTTTTTATGGCTGCTCTAGCTTTTTCGTTGCAAAACCAAGTATCTAAATAACATAACTGATGATTTATTTTTTGGAAATTAATTTATCTTACGTATTTAAACATTTCCATATATTTATGTTATCATATAATTCTTTTATAAATTATCTATTGACATTAATTATAACTTAACTAGTTTAAGTAAAAAGGTTTCAACTTTTAATTTTGTTTCCCTCTAAGGGTGGCTAATATACAACCAAATTTAATATTTAATTATACTACATGTGTGTGTGTGTGTGTGTGTGTGTGTGCGCGCGCGCGTGTGTGTGTGTGCGCGTGTGTGCGCGCATGTGTGTGTATAAAACACAATTCATTTCATTTTGAATATACTTTGTTGAGTGTTATTTGGTTTGAGTGGCCTATTGAACTTACCTCTGAAATTAATTCTATCAAAAATAATGAACTCTAATTCTTCATTGTGCCAAGAAAGTTATCTCTATTAATCTTATTTTCTTACGATTTTTGTTCTCATTTTTTGAATGTTTTTCTCTTTCCTTCTTCCTCCTTTGTAATTATTGCATTTGTGTTTCCACAGTATTTTTTTGTGTGTTACCTTTTTCATTATTTTACTAATTTCTGATATAACTTTTATAAAAAAAATTCTTTAGTGCGAAAATATTGCTCCATATGTTATTAACTGACTTTGGATTTCATATTTGTCTGGTCTAATCTTTCTCCCTTATAGAGGACTTTGAGTTTTGTTTTTGGCCGCAGGAATATATTGTTATTTTGTTTAATCATATTAATAAATTTTGAATTAGTATAAACATTACTTCAAATAGTTGAACTTTAATCTGTGATAAAACTAATAATAGTAATAATGGAAATTATTACATTCCGAACTATGAATGAATGACTTGTTAATTTTAATTATTTTATTAAGTATATCTTAATGTGGGCAATGTTTGTTATCACCTTTAGATTGTTTTATTCTATAACACATTCTCTACAATAAATTTTAACTTGTTTATATTTTTATATTGGAATGGCCTATTATTAAACAACGTCTAGATATGTAAATAATGTTTTTGAATGCATATATTATTTATTTAACTACATCATTGATATTAATGTTATTTTGGGGCTCATTATTATTAACAAAATAAATTAAACAACGAAAATGATTTAATTTTACTTACTATGGACAAGTTCATATAGTTTTGCATTACTACTTTTGTAAGGATTGAATTAATTATATTCCATCTCTTTTACAAGGAAATGCTTTCTATTCTGTGATTTATCTGTTTACTAGTTTTTGTTTAACACCGTATGGGCGGGGTTGTCTTTCTTGTGCTAAAGTATTATATTAGGATATGTTTAGAATTAATAAAGATATCTAATATCATTTAAATAATATTGTTGTACTTCATCCAAATACTTCACACTTTATTTAATTATGTTAGTGATTATGGATGTTCAACAATAATTATTTTATTTTTAATTTGTGCTAATTCCTTCATGAGATGTCTTCCATGTTTATGCAGCTAAAATTTTATTTTTATTTTTCTATTTGGTCTAGTTATTATTTGGTAATTCATTTGTATAGTCCCTACCATGCCTAAACCTTTCTAAATTTATTAAATTTGCCCAATTTAAGAATGGACATAATTTTCTTTTGTTTTCTTGGAGGTTAAACTACTTCATTTTGAACTACCTTATATACTGCTGCTTTTAAACATATTTGTTAATGGCCTGATTAAAATTTTCCTTGAATAATGTACTTTTTGTTTTTTTTTTCCAAGAGAACCAACTTTTCTTGAGAATTTATAATGATACTAATAGAAGGTTGTATTAATTCAACTGAATACACTGACTTCTTAATTTTTAGTACTAGCATTGACAATAATATAATTTTAAAGGGTGTAAATTTGCAAAGCCCTAACAGTAAAGTATTTTAATCTTAAATTAAAAAAGGATATGTTTATGAGAAGCCACACACATGTTTTTAAAGTACTCATGTTTCATTGCCTTCATGCTTATGGACAAGAATTAATATCTAGGAACTTCAAATCACTTTTTAAAAATAAAAGTGTAGTGCGTGTCTTATATTCTTAGTGAGGATTAATAATTTCTTTTAAAGCTCGTATCACTTTTTACAATTATCTGTATTGAAAGATTTGTTGTTTCATTGAACTAGGTATTAAATCTAGTTTCCGTGAGTTTTAGTTTACTCATTTCCATCTACTTCCTGTACTGAAAGTTCATTTATTTTTGTTATATATTCTCAGAATTTATCTAATCACATCAGAATCCATACAAAAGTTTCCACACTTAAAATAGTTACGCAACAAAGGTTTTATAAAGTTTTAATAGTTAAATTGGATATCTATCCTTCCATTGTCTAGTTTATGTTAAAATAAAATCATTCATTACCAGTTGATTAGATTATTATTGTTATTTTATTTATTTATTTTTTTAGTAAGTCATTATTTTCATGACTGAAAGACATCACCTGTTTGGTTATCCACATACTGTGAATCCTTTTTTTCCCTACCTCATCTCTTGTTTTCTGCTCTTCTAGCCCCTTTTGTCTCTTATTTATTTTTCTCTCATTTTATGTTTATTTTTTGGCTCTTAAAGCTTTTATAAAACGTTGCATTAACATCATTGTACATATTGCCATAGGGTCTCTTTTAAATAAACATTTCTTTGTTGGGTTTAAATATTTTGAAGTTTATTTATAGAGTTTATTTGATTGAATGCTCAAGAAAGTTAGTTGTTTACGTTAACTAGATTTATTTATTTTGTCTAATATACTTTTTATACTTAAATTTGAGGGGTATTTGATTTAAAGATACTGTACAGATATTGGATGCCTCCTATTAATTTTGAGGTCAGTTTAATTTCTTCCTAAATATAACTATTGTTGTATGAATATTTTTGTCTTCCAATGAAATGCATTTATTAACCTTTATTCTCAATTAAAATCTATTTCAGTAGTCTTCCTTCATTGTTACATTAATTTGTCTTGTTAATCTTAATATTAGATTTGACTTTGTATTCTTTCTTCAAATTCATACTTTTTCAAAGTTTAGTTTTTATGGTTACTAATAGTGTTAGTCTTTGTAAAATTTTATATTGAGAACTCTTTGATACATGTATGTTTCAATTTTGTGCTTTCATAGTATTATGTATTTGTAGATCATATAATTTTGCCTTTTTTGAAGGTATGACTGAAATATGAAATTTTCAGCCCTCCATTAAGTACTCAAGTAAACTAAGTATTTTAATTTATGTTTTGTTTGTATCTTTTTATAAATTAAAAGTATATTGTATGCATAATTTACCTGTGACTATGAATGTGATAATAATTACCTAAAGATTAGGTGAGATTGGATTTCTTGAATTGTTTTTCTTAGTAAAATTATGGTAAATAATTTAAGATTTAATGTCAGTAATATAATTTATGTGCTTTTTAAATATGGTTGTATTAAAGCTCTATGTAGTCGTTGCTGTAACGTAACTCTCAAATTGAATACTTCTGTAATTAAAATCACAAAAACATTTTCCAGTTGTAAAATGTCCACTCAAACAACAGCTTTAAGGAAGTATTGCATATGTGTTTAATATCCTAGTGTATATTCACTAAATTGTGTAGTTCTAAATAGTATACATTCTTGTTATTTATTTATTATTTAATTGTTTCATTAATTGTACCTCTTGTTTTTAGAGTAGAACTATTCATTCTGAAAGCACTGAATAATTGGCTAATGGATGAATGAAGAACCTGTATATTTTTTTGTTTTAATTAAAAAAAAATTAAAAAGTATTTATCTAAAGTTTTAATTTATTTTATGGTTAAAATTCAAGGCCCTTATAATTTGTATTTTTTAAATATTTACTATCACAAAATTGTAGCTTTAACACCAACATTAATTTCATGTTATTGAACATAGAATTTAGCAAGTTTCCAAACTATTGGTAGTATAGTTTTATTATAAATTACTATTTTTTTATAATGAATGTTCTATAAGTCTGTGGTAAATACGTAACTCTATTCGTGATAATGTTTACTCTGTTAAAACATTTTAGATATATTTCTTCAACTGCTTTTATAGATAATGCAATGGACTATAATTATATATTCATATATTTAATGGCCAAGTAATGTTGTTAGGTTAATATTTATTTTAAAAAACTCTTATCAATAACATTGTGTTATTTGATTAAGAAATCTATACATGCTCCAAATGTGGAACACACGAAATAGTACTTAAGATTATGTAAAAATATAAGTATGCGTACTCACTGGAATATCAGATTTACTGTTATTTTCTGTAGTTACATAAAAATCAAAATATAGGGGTAACCCACATATCTGTTTAATTGCAGTAATTAACTGCTTTATATAACTGAAATTATAATATCAAATAATTTTTGAGGAAAACATTGTTTCAAAAAGTTGTTTGAGATACCTTAAGAGATCTTTTAAGAAAGGGAATTTAGAATGAAGGGAATTTTCAGGAAGTGTAATTATTTTTTTTGTAGGTTAAAGTATTGTCTACTGTATGTGTGAACACATACATAGTATATCATGCTAAAAAAAACATTAAATTTAATCAATTGTAATTAAAAACTTTTTTTTTAACATTTCCCCCACTTTTTCTTCTTACTGAAAGGTATCCCTTAGTTTTGAACACTTCACTCTCCAATTCTCCTTAGTTATTGAATAGAAAACTCAGACTTTGTCTTTGACTATAGAAGAAATCAAGCCTAGTGTGTTTTATTCAGCTTTCTGTAGAATGGCTGCTTTCATCCACTACTGTGTATGTTGATATGTGTGTTTCAGGGTATATGCTGTCATAAAGGAAGAGTACTCTACGAAAACAATGTTTAACATGTATTTTTGTTTTGTATATGATAATAAGAATTAACTCCCAATAGCTATCAATTTATTGCTGGTTATTTATTTAAATTTATTACTTCAGTTTTGAATTTTTTTAAATATATTTTTGGACACTATACAATTATTAAGAATATCAGGGTAGTTTTATAGAGAATAGTCAGAAAAATAAATAGTTATTTTTAAAGACTTGTTGCTATATATTTTTTTTAAAACTTTGTTCCATTCCTTTTAATTTTACATTTTAAGACTAATATTAAGTGTTTAAATACCAGAGAAGAACCTGTTCTAATTTCAAAGACAGTCTATTTGTCAAAATTATTAAATATACTTTAATTTACAAAATTATTAAATACTTTGCCTGTGCAAAAGAATGGGCTTTGTCTACCCTCCTCCGCTCCATATATAGTAACATTTGGAAATTATGTTAATTTGTACACAGAAATATAGGTATGGCTTTTCTGCAGTTTTCCTTTACTATCAGAACTATTGGCCTCACTGGTTTTTATATTTTTGCTCGGGGTAATTTTATGGTTCTAAGCCTCGTTGGTAACATAAACTTAAAAAGTATAAAAGTAACTTACAGAATTCATCCTTCCTGTCAGTAACTAGACTTGAAATTCAAATATTTCTCTTATATTTTTACAGAATTGAGAAGTATTTTCTAAGCCAGTATGTATTCTATAATCATAATTACATTTCCTCAAACTCCTTTTAAAACATAAATAAATGATACATGTATCGAAGGCCTAATTTTATACTTGAAAATAATTACATATGCAAATACTTATAAGATCTGCTTTATATGTAAATTTATAAAAATTGTGTTTATCTCTGTGTGTTATAATTGTGTATAATATATGTTTGCTTTTAATTGTATAATTAATATATGTGTGGAATAAAAAAAATGTTATAAGTGATATAATAATAGAGCTTTATTGTTGTCTGTTACTATTGTTTATTACTCAATGATTTAAATATATTCATGTCAGTATTTGGTTAATATATAAATATATCTATATATAAATACGTAATTTTTTACTTACTTCCTTCATCAATAAGTCAATCTATTCCACTTTTAGCTCTGATTATTTGACTATCTCGGAACGATCGATCTCTCTTGTGAGGAAGCATTGAGATTATTCCCTAATTGTTTTATGGGACATAATACAATACCATCCAGTCCTATTCTGTCGGGTTGTAGGTCTAACAATCTCTACCCTGTCAACCTATGGAAGAGAGGCCACAAAGTTACAAGAACTCCTCAGAGAGGGGGATTTATAGGTACAGTGCTATAACTGTTGCATAAAGCATTTAGTAGTGAAGATGATGGAGGAAATTTACCCATAGGGATCAAATAAGCGGGAGGTCTGTATAAGAGCAGAGGTTTCGGTAAATTACTGTAAAGAGATAATCCAGACTCCAACAAGACAGATAAGGAAATCACCCAGAAGGGAGAAGGTTTTTGTTAGGAAGGTCAGCGGGAAGTGAAGATGAATTGGCATCTTACTTCTTTAGATTGAATCCTACACTATCCAAAGAAATGGAATGAGTTGGTTTCTTGCCTGCAGTGCTTTAGTAATGATGTTGCTACCACTGCTGACATCGTCAACAAAGCGTGGTTAAGAATTAGTCTAAAGGTAATGGGAAAGGTAAACTCCTGATCATAAGCCAGTTGAAGCAGTGTAAGGATAGCATGGCAAGGGGCAGAAGCAGTCCTTTACTGACTATGGACAGAGTGAAGGTTTGAAGAGGATCAATACTAATGCCATGCCTCAGAATACACTGATAAGCTTGGTCTCCTGGAGGAACCATAATCTGATGGAACATTTATTCTATGTCACTGGTAAAAATAGAAGGGAAGAGATAAAACATGCATAAAATGTCTGAGATATTAGGATAGAGTTTAGGATATGGAGAATATCATTCAGGGAATAGCGTGGAGTGGTTTTGGCACTGCCATTAAAAATCACAACAATTTTGGAGCTCTAGATTATTTTAACCAATTGAGGGAAGAAAATGTTTTGGAGGGCCATTTCTTAATGGGAGCATATGTCTCATCTCTGTAGTCTTCTGTGCACTGACCATACAGAGTATGAATAGAAGGTTCAAACTGAAATTTGTACGCAAAGGAGATGAATTTTTTAAGATCTAGCTGATAGGCATCACTTGGGAATTTTTCTTGAAAGGAATTTTAACTTGGAATCAGGGAGGAGGAAAGTTGTTTCCTTAAAAAAGAAACCACAAAAATAAATTCAGAAGATAGCTCCACAGCCCAGAACTTATTTAAGGAGTAGATCAGTGTCTGGTCCTGTTCAACTGCTAAGGAAACAGGAGAGTTATAAGAACTAGGATGAACATCAGAGTCAACCAATGTAGGGGGGGGGGGTCCTATAGGACATAGTCAAATCTGGTTTCAACAGCTGCTGGAAAAACTTCACCCCAGTCTTTCATATGGCCTAGTAGAGACTTGCCACATATACCAGCTCCGAGAAGGCAATCTCTTGGTGCAGTACATCAAAAGTAGGATCAACACCAAATTTTTAACCATGGCCCTAACACTCCTAAAGACCCACATATTAGGGATGTCACCAGTAATCCTAGTAATAATTGTGAATGGGTGACTGCTGGGAAGGAATCTTCTTGAAGGTTGGTCACGCATAGGTGGGTGTGACTGTTTGTAAATGTGTATACGACTTCTCCATTGACTTGTGAACCATTAAAAGTACAGGGGCATTGGAGTATCTGAGGAAAGTGTTCAGAAATGAAGGATTATTTATCCGAACCAATCTTTTACAATTAATCTGAGTCAAGATATATCAAGAACGTTACAAACTACAACGTTTGCCTAACCATTTGGAACTATGACAAAAGCAGTTGTTATTAACACATTGAAGAGAGTGGAACCCTCGTTGGTAGGAGGATGATTGCTAAACTAGACGATATATTGGGAGTTTCATTGCTGACAAGGTGTCATTAAAGGCAGTTTAGCTCAAGTGGGACCTAGAAAACTTTCAATTGTGCTAAATTGTATATGGTGATTTGAGAATCTACCATATCCCTGTGGCTGAAGAAGATGTGGGAAAGACAGCTGTGATAACCCCGTACGGACTTATGGAATTCCTTACGATGTGCTGCGGGCTTAAAAAATGCAGCACAGACATTTTTCCGACACATTATTCCATGTCCTCCCATTTTTATTCCCTTACCTGGACGATTACTTCTTCGCGTAAGTCGGCGAGGAGGAGCATGAACGGCACCCAAGAGAAGTTTTCAAGAGGATGGATGAGAATGGATTGACACTCAATGTCGCTAAATATGTTTTCGGTAAATCAGAAGACACCCGGACTGTCCCAAGAAAACAATTTAAACACGCCCCAGGCACAACAAAATACACGAGCTTCATGAGTTTGCCTTAACCGCATTAAAATGGCCAGTGATAAGATGAAAGCCAGGTATAATCGAGCAGTAGGTGAAATAGCATAAAATTGGTAGATGGCTCCTTATATCGATCTTGCGCAAAACCACAACGGACCTAATTGTCGCGCCAACTTCCAAGATAAAAGAAGTAACGAAGCAACTCCTTAACGGTGCCAGCGGCGGAGATCTGGACATTACAAAAACTCTGGAAAAGATAAAACAAAGATTTTATTCGGCGGGATGTCAGCAATCTGTAGCCTATTGGATAACTATTTGCGAACAGTGCATTGCTGCCAAAGGTCCATCGAGAAGAAGTCGTGAGCTTCAACAATACAACGCAGGTGCTCCTTTCAAGTGGATAGCCATTGATTTTGTTGGTTCATTCCCTGGAACAGCTATGTTCTAGTGGTAATTGATTATTTCAGCAAATGGCCATTCCAATGGAAGTGTATGCCATTCCAAACCGGGAGTCCAAAACGGTGGTGGACGTGTTTGCAAATAATTGGGTGACCGATGCGGAGCTCCAATTAAACTGCATTCTGACCAGGGGTGAAACTTCGAATCGGCCATATTCAAAGAGATGTATGACTTATATGACACAAAAAGGCGAGAACGACACCGCTTCATCCACAGTCTGGTGACATGGATGAAAGATTCAATTGGAAATAGGAGAAATACGTCAGAAAAGTGGACAGTACACACCAAAGTGATTGAGATGAGCATAGATCCAAATGTCTACAGGCATACCGGTCAGTCAACCATCATTCCACCTCACGTACTCCAGAAAAAATTCTATTTGGAACAAAACTAAAACTGCCCGCGGATTTGGAATTTGGTGTCAAACCCGGAGTGTCTAGCGAAAACAATGGAATCACTCTCCAGGCAGAAGAAGACGTCCTTAATGAGTTTGTCTGGAGCCGCATTAAAATGGCCAGGGATAAGATGAAAGCCAGGTATAATCGAGTAGCAAATGCGGAGGGATGTACCGAAGGACAAATGGTTCTACTTTTTAACCCACAACGCAAGAAAGGATTTTCCCCTAAATTGTAAACGCACTGGGTGACGCTATAAGGTAATGAAGAAATTGAACGACGTGGTTTACAGGATACAGAGATACCACATTCCGAGATCTAAAATGAAAGTAGTTCGGGTCTTACCAAATATGTCAAGGGCGATGTTGAACCTATTCGGGACGAAAAGGCTTAAGTACTCGGCAGTGTTGCGAAACCTTGTCAATTGAAAATCACGTATTTAAGAAGTACGCGTCGATGAAAAGTACTGATGCCAGTCTGACACATAGGCCAGTCTAGACGACAAGAATCAGTGGGCCTGAACCCTTCTTGAACTTGCCGCACGTCTATAAAGCCCCACAGCTCACCTGACAGTTAGTTCTCAGTTTTCTTACTAGTGAATAACAGTGCGTTTAGTGCAGCTATAGTGAACAGTGCTTTTTAGTTTCATTGCACTGCACTGATCTTCACTAAAGATCAGTGCCGTGCCGTGTTTTGTGAACTTCAGTGATTCGCGTGATCATGAGTTATAGTTCTGTGCGATAAGAAGTAAAGTTATCAGTGTATATTGTAGTTAGTAGAGAAGAATAATTCATAAGAATAAATATGTAAAAGTCTGTAGTGCATCGTCTAATAATCAACGTTTATTATTTTTGTAATAAACGTAACACTATGCTATTATACTGGAGCAGGGGGTGTATAAGCGTGTCCTTGGGAAATGTTTCTTTGATACTTAACTCGAGCATAAAATGAGTCTTTTTGAGTAACTCTGGAAGTTGGGACGGTTTGGTGTAAAGTTGTAAGATTCGGTGCCCAGGTAGGACCTTACACTGGAAGACTTGGATTCCCAAGGGTTACTTTTCGGCCTTAATCGAACATTTAAATGTCATTCGGTTTTAAAATAGAGATAGGAATACAGAAAAAAAGTAAAATTAGCACCTATAGTCTGCAATAAAGAAAATCATCTGTGAAAATCCATATTTAAGCGAACTATCATAAATCCTGATAGCGGAGTAAAGGGCCAATAATTTTGTAGAAAATTATGACTCACACATTAATCAATATTGCGAAATACAAGCTAGCGAAAGAAAGGGGGAAAATAACCGACTGGTTTTATATATATATATATATATATATATATATATATATATATATATATATATATATATACCAGGAAAAAAAGATGAAATGCCCCAAAAAACTTATATTACGTTTGCTAAAATTTATTCTTTTCGGCCCAAATGACCACTTAAGACAACTAGAACTAAACCGATATCTGCTGTGAGACAAAATGATTGATGTCTCATTCTATTCATCAACACCAGGTAGATCGTTCCAGGAAAATAACTTCCAGAAAATAGGTATCACTCGATTAGAACTCTTTGGGTTTTTTCTGTAATTAATGATACATTAACAATGTTAATTATTAATATTTAAGTAGGCATACCACTTGTGGATTCATTAGACAGTTGTTGAAAATAGTTTTTTATCCTTGGTTATTTAATGGTTTTTATTAGTTTCTTCTTTGTTTTAATAACTCGGTTAACTCTTGAAACGAAAGTATTGATTGTAATTATAAAATTGTATTTAGAATATACAAAAACAAAACGTTACAATCTTTATTTTAACAAACCAGAACCAAAAATGGACTGACAATTAATGGATTAAATAATTTCCGTGGTTGTAGGCAATATAAAAGCTAAATACGATCTTATACTAAAGTTATCGTAAACTTTCAATCTAATGAACGTAATCTACAGCCGAGTGACTGCAGTCGGTATTTATATACGCTAGTGTATTTTCAGAAAAAAAAACACGTATATCCATTTGTAAGATAAGAAATAAAATATCAAAGGACTTATTGTTCATTTTGTTGAATTCCAGAAAAATTAAATATTTAAACTGCAATTAATTGGCATGCGATCTAAGTGGGGGGCCAAAATATGCTTGGTATCGCTAATAAACATATGCTTAGTCTTCTAATTCACAAACCATTCCTTCTACAGAACTATTGTAATTATATCCTCCATTTTTTAATGTAACTGATTATCATAAAAAGTACGTCAAGCAAGGTCTGTGTAAAATAAGCATATTTCCCACGTGTTAGTCTAAAACACTTGTGATATCATCATACTCTCTATTTCTACGTTAAAGATCGGTGATATTATGAATTTAAATCCCCATATTCCAGGTCCAATTTCAGCAACTAACTAATATGGTCCTTAAATTAGAATGATAATGTTAAATATCGGTTATTGTTTCGAACAAAAATACATTTGTGAGTTCAGAACGTAAAATGATGACGTCACCACACATCGTATTTGCAATTAGCACATATAGTAAATATCTGTTATTACAACAAACATTATTTTCGTTTGGAATTTAAGCTTCAGATTAAACGGTTCAATATATAGCAGAGTATAGTTGTTCATGCGACACGAGATATTTTGAAGTGGCGAAATTCCCCCATCCCATTAACCACTTCCCCCAGCCATTAACGAACTTCATCTTTAGTTTTGCATGAAACCCTTATATATCGAGTTGGAATACGATCAAAGAAAAATTGAGACAGCTAGAGCGGTAACAGACAAGTATATATATATATATATATATATATATATATATATATATATATATATATATATATATATATATATATATATATATACTGGCCATTTATTATTTAAGAATGGTTTTTGAGCCATAAGGTCAAAAAATAATAATTCTTTCATATAGTCATTTATTTCACACACGCGTTTCGAGTGTCACCAATCCTTCTCAAGGGGTCATTTAGCCACCAATTCCATTTAAAAAAAAAAACCCAAAAACCTTATATTATAATATATTATACAATACATTCGTTTTTATAGCTATAATTTGCTGAAAGCATTTTAATACGTCGTTTAAATCAATAAAATTGGAGGCAATTAACGACGTGCTATAATGCTTTTAACCAATTATGGCTATAAAGACGAATATATTATAATGTAAGGATTTTTTAAAATGGAATTGATGGCTAAATAAACCCTTGAAAAGTAGTCTGACACTCGAACCAGGTCGTAGATGAAATAAATTATATATTAGGAAATTATTAGTTTCTGACCCTATGACTCAAAAAACATTGTTTTATTTATATTATAAAATAAACCCGGTCTTTCTAACTGGCATACATCTTCATGTATATTTGAACCTTTTCCAAGTCAAGTGTTACCTTCTACAAATCAAATATAAAGCTTTCCAAGACACAGTACCACATTACAAAACAAATGTAACCCTTGTTAAATGAGTTAAAACTTTTCACAAAGCAAAACTTACTCTTTACTAGTCAGTTGGGACCATTTCGATGTTCACTGACAAAAATTGAAAATTTGACATCCTGGGATGGATGAAATCGGAAAAATAAATCATAGTTAAGTGATTTTCGCCAACTACTGAGTAGGATCAATGGGCATTTAAGGAAATTTTCAGAAAATCGCGTCATGAGTACAACCTCAATAGCTTAGGGGAAATTTGCTAATAAAACAATTTCATTAATACAGCGTTATCCTTTAAATTCATTCTCCTTGAGTTTGCGTATCAATATTTCAAAACAATGTAAGTTACATTTTGGGGATGTAAGAAAAGCAGACCTTACCATAGTATGGTTCCACTCATTAGTACGTCCTAGAAACAATAAAATACTAGGTAGACATTATGACGACATCATGTCACCTGACTTTATTTGGCCTAGTCCATAGGATCTAAATGATTTTAAATTGGCGCCGCACAAACTCTTCGTTCTTTTGAGCGTCCATTATTGAATATTAGACTGAGTAGTTGTTGTGGTGTTTGTATAAATTCAAGATTTAGAATATTTTTTTCTGCTTATTAGTTCCTCGTCTAAATGAAAGTCACTATTCTTTAGAAAAAAAACGCCTTTTCAGGGGTTTTCTCCAATGTGAAATGGCAGTTGTATTTTCTTCGCATTAGTAACGTTATTTTTCTTAGTTTATACTTTGTGTTCAAATTCGCTTTGTGGTAGTGCTGAAAGTTCTGTTTTGGTTATGGAGGCTGCCAGTAATAAATTTAAGATAGCTGAAGGGGACTGGGTGTGCAGTGATTTACAGTGAGTTTTAGTTTTTCCTTTTGATTAGTGCTCATACTTTGTGTAGTACTCTTAAATATGTGTTTATTTTCCAAATTCATATACTTTTAAATACAAATACATTATGTGAGGAAGAGAGGGAGTGAGAGAGACCACCATGAGACTGATTTAATTATCTACATGCTCTTTAAATTAAGATGTTTGGTTTGTTAAAGCTCTTTTAGAGGAGCCAAGATCTTTTATAATAAGTGGCTTTAGCTGAATTTATTTAATGAATCATTACATTAGCTTTCTTGCCTTAATATTTTTGTTTGAGTCTTTAAATATTATGTTATGAGGAGACAAGAAACAAATCGGATAATTGGTGTAATTCTAATTCTTGATATGTACACTATTTATTCAAAGCTATTTTATTTATATTGTAAGAGTAGATGTAAAATAGTAAATGGAATATGTTTACTCCAAAATTATTCAGTCTTATTTACTATTTCCTTTTTCAATTGCTTTATGTCTTTATAATAATCAAAGCATGGATTTTATCTAGCTGCTCAGATTGGGTGGTCATATTGAGAAAAGTCTATGGGCTCTATCCTTCAATATAAAATCCTAAACCCCTCAAAAGAAATGGACCAGTTGGTACCTACAACTATTTAAATTTACTTGAAACAATAATGCTGAAAAGGAAAACAACCTTACAGAACTATAATATATATAATATAACTAATATTCTCATATTCAACTCAACTTCATATGAAGTGCTATTCTCTTGTTTTACCCCCCTAAAATTATTGGCAATATTCAATCTGAACCGAATTAAATTAATTTGAGAATTATATTCAATATTTTTGAAAAATAAGAAGGACCTTTAATAATTATGTGAAATGATTTTTATTTAAATATATAGGTGCTCAGAAAGAATGTTCCAGAACATGGGAATAGGTACATACCTAGGATTAGATTTCTAGTTTCATGGTGAGAGAATTGGTTAGGGGTGTCAGGAGGGGGGGGGGACGGATCAGGTCTGATTAAATTGAAATAGGTGTTCTTTTGTGTATTCACCACAAATACCAAAAATTATGTACTCCATACTCGATTTCAACATTGCAAACTAGATTGCTCTTTTTTACTTTAGCATTGATGTACCAAACCAAGCTAAGTAGTGGACCATTCATAGTCCATTCCTAACCTAGCATATACTGCCCTCCACAGGGCGTCCTCGTCTCCGGTCCTACTCTATAGTAGGACCGCTTGAATCAGTGAAGACACCACTCCATTACATTCTTTATTCTTGTGATATTTAGGTTTCACTTCATTCTTCTGGATTAGACCTAAGCTTTAGTCTGTCAACTTTGTCATTGGTAATTTTCATTAAAAAATGTTTTCCAATCTATGAAGCATCTCATGCTTCCATCTCATTTAATAACTTTCCAAAATTGTTTGTCTTTCGTTGTATGTTGCTCAGCATTTATTATAAATATTTGGGACTTGTTTAGATTAATTGTGAGTCAAATATTCTGGCTGGTCAAATCCTTTTACAATCATTTTAGCAGATTTCCCTCAAGGGAAATCAGCTATTGAGATCGTACTCATGACGGAATTTTCAAAATTTTTCTTCAAATGTCCATCGATCCTACCTAGATGACGAAAATGAGGTCCGTTCAAAACTGTATATATATATATATATATATATATATATATATATATATATATATATATATTTGTCTGTACCCGTCCTAGCGGTCACAGTTTTTGTTTGATCATTACCAAACTCGATATTTAGTTGTTTTATGAAAAAAGAAAGATCAAGTTCGTTAACGTCTGAAATGGGACGAGGGGAAGGGGGGTTTACAGGGGGAGAATTCGAAATATCTCCGTTACTATAAGTCGGATCGAAAAATGTGTATAGAATCACTCTTATTGAAAATTAAATGTACTATAAATATTGTTATATACATTCATTCTCTATCTTGAATATTAATCGAGATACATGCATTTTCCAGTTTTCAGCTTTCAGTAAACCCTCACTTCTACTAGTGTTATATAAACAATACTCTGTCAGTAAACCCCCATTTCTACTAGCGTTACATAAACAATACTCTGTCAGTAAACCCCCACTTCTACTAGCGTTACATAAACAATACTCTGTTATATAATAAACCATATTAATTGAAGACTAAATACAAAACATTGTTTTCATTGAACTATTACTTTGTGAGATATATGCAAATACGTTCTATTGACCCTCCCCCCCCCTTCTTTTGTTTTTGGATTACTAAAATTAGAGTTATTGAGATAAAACTAATTCTGATTCAATACAAATTACAGCACTATCTTTAGTAAATTGTTTTCAATAAAATTAATATGTTATATTCAGATATATTTCATTAATTGTTTGTTTTTCCGGTATATCTATGCAGCGCTACGAGGCTGGCTGGCCTGTTTGTTTACAATTCACCACTTTCCGTTGTAGAGATTATTAACTTGTATTGTACATTTACTGAGCATTCACGGTAGTGTTACCTGTGTGTATATTTGTCTATTGTAAACCTTATCGTGGGAAATCTGCTTAGTTTACACAGCCCTTGCGTGACGAACTTTTTGGAATTTTATTTGTACTGTAACCAGAACAATATCACCAAAAGCCAAGTAATTTAGTCATTCCTCTGAAACATTTAGCTCCTTGCCATCCATCACCATCAGTTGTTGTAGCACTTATGTAAATAACTTGGGTGAAAAATTACTTCTTTGTTTCACACATTTACTGATTTACATAGTTATATTTCTTTTTTAGATATGAATTATCTGTATAATGTTCCAAATATACTAGAATTAGACCACTGACGGAAAGTAGTTCACCAAAACGTTTCATTTATCAGTTACATGGATGCTTTAATCTGATTACTATTGAGGGCATTACCAAAGGCCATATCTAAAATAGAAAATGGAATGAAGTACCAAAATGGTTAAGTGGATTCATAAGAGATGCTCTCACTATGGTAAATCATGTATGGAACAAAGCTGATCTAATTACAAGAATTGAACAATACTGACTTATATAAATTCATTAATTGATTTATATTTAATGCGTGACAGCGATCCTGGTTTGTTTAATTTTCATTGCAATTTGTTTTCAGTTATTACCAGTGTCTCTGATTTTATTTTCATATTTTCTTAACATATTAAACAAAATTTAATATTAACGAAACTAAAATGTTGACTGAAGTCTCATGTGTATGAATGTCTATTTGATACTTAGCCCTATTGAATACATTTAGTTATATTGAGTATGGTCAAAGTGATAAGATCCTGATAATGGAGACTCTTATGGTGAGATCCTTTCTCTCAATTGGAATGTGTTCTTATTCCTGGAATTTCTCACACACCTGAAACATGCCAAGATTCAGAAATAGTAGTAGTAGATGGCATTTCAGTGCAATAATTTGACTGATCTCATTGGCAGCTTTTGTAATTTCTTGAGTAAAGTATAAATGCGCTGTGGAAAAGTTGATAATAAATTAAGGTTTCACTTATTCATCTATAATAAATCACTTTTCAGAATTCATTAAATAAAATTCTTAGTTCTACCCAGGCTAGAAAAGGGTGGTAACCTGTAGATAACCTGTCTCAATTAGCTTTAGTTGCAAAAAGTGGATGATAATAAATAATTTAATTATTGAAATTACTTTTCCGCAACAATCAGCTTTAATGAATAGGCAATAATACAACTTTTTAAATAAATTAATACTCTTATTTAATGATATATAAAAAAGTCTGTCATACAGGGGCTGCGTAAACTAAGCATATTTCCCATGTTTGTCACCTATTTGTATTTATCACAAAAAATAAATGTTCATTGAGAACAATATTTGGTTTTTATGCTTTAAGTAATGTGCTTCATAATATAACAGCTTATTGTTAATATGACATGAGTAGAGGGGGGGGGGTTACTGGTATCTCGGTTAATAATCAAGACACTGAAAAAATGCACATAACATTTTTAGAACATTACATTTCCAATAAGATTGGTTCTATATAATTTTTCGATCCGATCGAAGATATTAAGATTTTTCAAAATTCTTCCCCTCTAAAACACCCTCCCACTGGTCAGATTTCAGTCATTATTGATCTTGATCTTTCTTTTTACATAAAACGATTTAATATCGAGTTGGTGATGATTAAACCAGAATTGCGACCGCTAGAGTGGCAAGAGACAAATACATATATATATACACAATTTTGAATGGACCACATTTTCGTCATCTACTAGGTAGGATTGATGAACATTTGAAGAAATGTTTCGAAAATCGTGTCATGAGTACAACCTCAATAGCTAATTTCCCTTAAGGATAGATGTAGATACCAACAAACAGCAGCGATGACCAGCCTAAAGAAGGCCACCAAAGAGAAAACTAGCATCTCTATGAGTGTGTAAACCGCCGAAGCAAGTAGCTGGTGCAAGGCAGGAATAAAGGGATATGTAACATTTATATTTTTTTAAACAGGGGTAAATGACCTTCATGACTATTCCTCATCACAATCTGTGATGATAGAGGTTTAAATTTTATTTCAGAAAAATTATATATACAAATTCAATTATTATAAGTACTTTCAACCACTTCACTGTATAGCCCTATTATTTCAAATAAGAGGTCTGATGAGACTAAAATAAGTTTTAAAAACAGATAAAGTATGTAAATTAGAAGCACAAATGTTTTGAAACGATCATGTTAACTGTATATTATTCTGTTTTATTTTCTTTCAGTTGTGGGAACATCAACTTTGCACGGCGGAACAAATGCAACCGATGTGGAAGAGGTAGAATATTTTCTTAAATTATTTTTCAATACTTAGATTTACTTATGAGAATGTGCCAAATATCAATGCTTGATTATATTAAATGTTTTCTACTACTATAATTAGGCATTATTATTTATTATTAATGTATTTTAAAAGGATTCCTAGGAGCCTAACTTTATTGACTACTGTAGATAATGATAGTATTGATTTGTTTTATATCTAATCAACTGTAATTCTATCATTGCTTTATATACTGTTTGTTTTGTTTTAGATAGAGCAGAAGGCCCAGTAACTGTTAAAAAAAAGTTAGGACAAGAAATTGGTAAAGTGTTAGCTGATAAAAGTCGAGGTTTATTCAGTGCTGATGATTGGCAATGTATTAAGTATGTACTACTTCCTTTTTGATTTACTTCAACCTTATTTTAGTTCTAATATCTTATCACCTGCATAAGAGTTTATAGAATCACTCGTGTATAGATGAAAAATATCTTTAATTCTTGTAATTACTAAAGCAAACTAATTGGCAAGTGTTAGCTTATATGTTGCCGCTTTTCTCTTCTTTTTTTTGTTACTATTATTTCAACAAGATATTGCCAGCTAATGATTGCAAAATATAGATTAGAATGAGAAAGAATACTTTATAATTATCTGGTCAAAGCATACCATGAAGTGACAAAGATTGACACCAAATTGATTTTGGGTAATTTCAAAACAAACTAGGCAGGGAAGGGGTCTGCAGGCCAACAGCCAGGATCAACCATTGATAAGGTATTCACACTAAACTGATTGGAAACAAGATTCAACCAATGATAATATTATATAGCATAACAAACATTTGTCAACCAATGTTAATGGTATATGCACTATGTAATTTGCTGCTCCTAGGGATGTGAAAGTGTGTTGTACCTCTCAATGAGATAAACAAGGAAACACAGATAAACTGGGATAGCCACCTTGTAACCTAATTGACCACATTTTTTTGAATACTAAACACTCCTCTCATATTTCTGATACACAAAGCTATTGGTGATTTGAATGCAGGTCATACTATCTCTTGGTTTTGACTTGGTACAGGAAATTGCAAGCACTGAGCAAAAGAGCAAACAATACAAAGCCATCGTGCTTTAGAATTAAAAACTTTTCAGATGAACAATAAAGTATGCTTAGAGCAAAAGATTCCAAAATCAATGCCAGAAATCAAGCCATGAAGACATGAAAGATGGGTGAGGTTGAGTAAAGTGATGAAGGATGTACTGGATCAACAAACAGAAAAGAAAAAGCACCCTGATAATGAATGTGAAATGCAAGAAAAGGGAATGAAACACGACTGAGAGTACTCCAAAGGAAAACGTGTTACATAAAATACTCCAAAAAGACTGCTCCTTATTAAAAAGAAAGTTTACGAGTGTAACTAAAAAGTTTGGGAGACACAAGAGCCAGATCTATAAGGGTTCCAAAGCCCTGAGGTAAGGATTCAATCAGTGGAATAAATCCAGTGTAAATGATCAAGGATTCCTTTTCACAGAAAATGATAAAATCAAGAGTAGGTGTGCTAAGTATATTAGCGATATGTTAAACTCTGGTTTATGATTTTTAAAAAGTCTACAAAATTAAATTTGACATATATGTTTTTATATAGAATGAAAATTACATATATCTAAAATAAAATTCTTTAAAAAATTAGATGTATTTATAATATGAAATATATATCCTTAAAATTAGTTATAGAGGCTTGTTCAATGCCTCAAGCCTTCTTAAAGTCTTTAAGGCAGAATTATCTTGCATGAGAATCAAAATCCACCTCGAGTATGAAGTCCTTGTTTTGATATATTGTTTGAAGCTGCTTCTTTCTTCTTAAGCTGGGCTTCTAGCTTATACTTGCTCTAACATGCATCACTAAGTTCAGGCTGTTGCTCAATACTGACTTCTAAAATACCTTGAGGTTTATAGGAACAATAATGTTAATATTATAATATTAGTTGATGTTTGCTGTGAGGCAGCATCGGGTGTCTTGGCAATAATGAGTTCTGTACCGATAACTAATGTATGTGCCTTATTTGTAAGTAAAAATGTGTTTCGCCTATAAGAAAGGAAATGAAGTCCTATAAAAGCTCTTTCAATTACTATTACTCCTCTACTCTGCTAAATTAATGTACTAGATAACATTTTTTACCAATGATAGTTATTACTTTTATTTATGTATCTATCTTTTATTATTTTCATGTAAAATTTGTTTACTTATTTTAAATTATTTTAGTTTACAATTGCTATGCCTTTTGAAGTTTATTATTATTATGTATTGAGTCTCACAAACTATTCTCTTGATTTTAAGATGTGGCAATGTAAATTGGGCTAGACGGCAACAATGTAATATGTGCAATGCTCCAAAATTTGGTGAAGTTGAAGAACGTACTGGATATGGTGGAGGCTACAATGATCGTGGAGTTGTCGAGTATATACAGAGAGATGATTCTGATAGTGAATATGATGAAGTGAGTAGCTTTCATTTCCATAATAACTAACCTTGTTTTAAATTATTGATTTCATATAAGTGTCAGGCAAAAGCATAAAGGGCTTAAGCTAGTCTCTTGGTAGATACCTGTTTTAATCATAATAGCTTCACTTTGATTCTTCACTTTTCCTTTACCAAGGCTATTCATTGTTTTCCAAGTCTATTATTTGTCAGTGTAGGCCGATAACATTTTCAGCCACTTTTTACATGTTTAAGACTTTTATCTCCTAGGTGTGAAGAACTCAGTCAAATGCCTTTTTGTAGTCAATCCAATGTAGAAAGATTTTGCAATTCTAGGGACACTTGTGCGGACATAAAGGAATCTATAGTTAGTAACTCTATACATCCTCTTGTCCCCCCTTACAACCTTGTTGTTCTGGGATAAATAATTCATATAAACACAACAAACCTATATTTTGGATTATAATTACAATTATTGATTATAGATCCCACTTAGGCATATAATTGGTGAATAATCCAAGGGTTATAAAGATTCATCCTTCTGTGGAATCATACAGATGATACTTCTGTAAAATCTCTTTGAATAGGCTCTTTTCTTTAACCAAGTTTTGCTACAACTTAATATAGAGCACTGAATACTTTAACCAATAATTTTTGAGGCCATGAAGTCTATTTTCAATTATGCTGATTAAGGTGACCACTTGACCTCTCACCAAAGCTGTAAGGCAGGCCTTGGCTCTTCATGGGTTGTTGAACGATTTTATTTTTTTTATAATATATAAATACAATGAATTTACCACATGATTATACTGGTATCATTTCTTATTTATTTTAGTTTGGAAGAAGAAAAAAAAAGAAGGGACAAAAAGATTCAGAAGGCACTTATGATAAGAAGACTAAGCATGAAGAAGACTCAGGAAACGGTGTTAGAGCAGATGAAGAAGAAGAAGAAGAGGTAAGAATAAATTAAATTTATATTGTTTACTTTGTATAGCATTTGTATTTTGTATATAAATATTTCTGTACAGAATTGTTTTTAACACTGTTTACTAAAAATATCCTCTATTTCAGTGTTATTAAGTTCTCTTTCTTGCTCTGTGTGTTCATTTTTCTGTTTCCTCTCTTTCTTTATTCATTTCATTTTATTTTTTGCAATTTCTATAAATGATTCATATTTATAGAAATTTTATCACTTGATAAAATATGGAATATTTTCCATGGATAATCACAATAAATTTATTAAAAAATATTCTGACAGCTTACTTATCTTTACAGGATGAAGAAGACGAGGATGACCTATCTAAGTATGATTTAAGTGATTGGGGAACCAACGGAGAGCAAGAAGAAAAAGATCTGACTTCCCGTAGTGAGCATATTGAATCTAGAAATGCAAATAAAAATAGAAGATCACGCTCTAGGTAAATGGTAGATCTGTTTAAATGTATTCATCTATTACTTTTTGTTCAATTTAACAATTTTTTGCTTTCTTTAATTAGTTGAATCTAAATTCACTGGTCTCTCATGTATACTTTTACAAGTAACAAGTGAGATTTTCTAGGACCTAGAAACACCCACACACACATATATATACGTAGGTCGTCCAGAAAGTAAAGAACGTTTTAGCATGGTTAAATAAAAACAAAAGATATCAACACCAAACTTTATTTACAATTCCACAGTACCTTATTCTACTTTTCTACGTAATCCCTGTTGTTTTCGAGACACTTGTTGTAACGTGGGACTAGTTTTTCTCTTCCGTCATTTCCAAACTGTTTTCCACCCAAAAATTTCTTCAACTTTGGAAACAGATGGCCCTGACCTAGCACCTAGTGATTACCATCTGTTTCCAAAGTTGAAGACATTTTTGGGTGGAAAACAGTTTGGAAATGACGATGAACTTAAAGAAGCAGTGACAACATGGCTCAAATCGTTCGCGGCTGAAGAGTATAACGTTGGAATAGAAAAACTAGTCCCACGTTACAACAAGTATTTCGAAAACAACGGGGATTACGTAGAAAAGTAGAATAAGGTACTGTGGCATTGTAAATAAAGTTTGGTGTTGATATCTTTTGTTTTTATTTAACCATGCTAAAACGTTCTTTACTTTCTGGACGACCTACGTATATATATATATATATATATATATATATATATATATATATATATATATATATATATATATAATGCCAGAGAAAAAAGATTTTGACTTTTTTTTGAGCATTGGAATAGTTTGTGAAGATTTACACCTTTGTTTATTAGTTGTTTTTCGTCAGTTTCTTCTGCACTCCTAAGATTTTTAGTTTCCATTATTGTAGTGATGTCTGTTAATTAATCATCAGTAAGTATATTTTTGTCAACCACCCAATAGTGTTCATTAATTGGCTCTTTGTCAATTGTAGGAACTTTTTTTTTTTTTGGTTCTTCTGAATCCTGCTTTATAAAAATAGAATAGTTTCTAGCTGGTGTCATAAATTCTGATGACTTAATCGAGGAGATAGTGTCAAGGACTGTAATTGGTTTTGACAGGTACAATGCACAGTCTTCTTCCATTTCAGATAAATGGTGTTTCAAAACCTTAGTTTGGTAATGAGCTTTAAAGTATTTTACTATCCCTTGGTCTAACGGTTGCCATTTTGATGTGGTATTCACTTGATAGAATTCAATGTTTTTTAACTCTTATCTTCTAATGTCCCATGATGCATTATCAAAGAAATAACATTTTCTTTTTGCATTTTTTATCCAATTTTATCAGTCACTTGAGAAAGCCGCCTGTCCCCTAGTCATACAATTGAATCCCCAACTCACTCCTGTTTTGTTGACATCAATAGGGTTTCTTGGGTTTATCTACCATAACTACAGGGGATTAAAATTCACCTATATTTTAAGTCCACTCAAACACAATCTTTTCATCAATGCTCCCTGCTTCCTTTGCCAAGAAACTTTTATGTGAAGGAGGCATTGTTGCCTGCTCACAAAGATAGTTAAAAGAGAATTATATATGATCATAAAGGAGAATAGACAACAAAAGTATTCAATATCTGGAGCATCATTTTTAGAATGTAAACACAGATGTGCCTTCTTCTTTGACCAGAAACAATTAACTATTCTCATAAATGGGAAAGGAATATAGTCACACTGTCTGTATTTTAGTGGTTTAAGTATGACTATCCAACCCTCACAGCCTGTGCATGTCTGTTAATGAGAGGTTTTGCTTAATAGAGGCTCAGACTCATTGAAAATTGTATTAAAATGCTGGTATTAATTAAATTGTTTAAACAAAATGAATTATAAAAGTTCTACCCACATCCTCACTAAATATTTTGAATATTGGTTCATTGAATTCTACTTATTTCTTAAAATGCTATGGAGGAAGAGATGGATATTGGCAGCAAGTGTGAAGGCAAAGTTTTGAAATTGGAACATGAAATCATTCTTTAATCCTTGTCAATACTGAACAGAATATATATGTTTTTACTACTTACTATGTGTAACTATATGTGTTTTATATAAAACTACCTAAAAGGAGAACTTTATGAATATATGTCAACTGAATTGGATATTGAAAGAAATATTTATGGTGTACTGCATTGTCTATTTTTCCGAAGCCGATGAAATCAGGACTTGAAATTTTATCTATATGTAATATTGCTTGGGCCAAAGTTCAGATATAACAGAAGACAGAAAATGAAAAGAATATGAATAACTCGGTTAATATTCATTTCTAGCTTATGTTTCAAGTCTTGTTTACATAGGGTTGTTACTAAGGGAGAAATCAAGATCAGGATGCTCAGATGATATGATATGTTTATCCCACAGTGATGATATGATTCCTGTACGTGAAAAATATCCTTAGTTTACATAGCCCCTGCGTGATGTGACTTTTTTTACTTTAAGTATGATCCCTCTCTGGCTAAATAAAGTAAGACAGATTTTATTCTACCCCCCCCCTTTTTTCCCCTTTATGCACATTCTGAAAATTTATTTATTTTTAGTTTTTTCTTGATATATTTGGGTGGATGAACTCGTTGGCTTGAAATCAACTATAGTGGTTATATTGGTATAAAGTTTTATGTTAACGCTCTTGCTGATACAAACTAATATTTCAGTCCAGTCATTCCAGTACTTTGTGTGCTATGGACTGATATATCTTTTGGGAGAGAGCACTACCCTGTGTGCTATGGGCTCATATATCAGTTCGTCTTGTTCACTGTTTGACTAATACAGGCTATTATATGAGTTGTTTCACTGTCACAAGCTGAAATACCCTTCAAAGGCGATAGAGACCTTTTGCTATTTTTAGCTTTCTTCTATTTGAACTTATATCTGATCCTTCTTATTTTTAATTTCAGGTACCATTACTCATTGCCTGCAATTTACCCCGCATATTTTTTCAGTATATTTTTAGCTTTTATGGTGAATAGTTAAGTGTGTTAAAATGTCTAAAAATAAATTTTGTCAGATGAAGTATTGTTAGAACTTTTTATGGGTGTGAGCTAAAGTGAAGGGGATGGATTATTGGTCTTGAGTGATGGTATTAGGCTTTTATGTATGAAATTAAGACTGCCATTGTTGGCTGTAGAACTGATGCTTATAGTTTCAGTCGGCTGGTCAATATAAAGGTTATAAATAAATAAGTAAGTGTTGTAATTGAATTTCAAATTATAAGCTAAATAAATCACTTTAAATAACTTTATATTATGTCTGCCATTTATATTGCTTTCCGACTATAGTTATTTTCATTTGATCTTGAAAGAGAAAAAACTTTGTATAAAAAACGGTAATGTTGTGTTAGTGTATGAGCTTTTACTAAAGTACAGTATTTGCCTGAACTAACAAGTAGTAATTAACAGACATTAATCATACATCGTCTTGTTTTAAAATAACAAACACTTTAAAATGCATATATTTTTATTAATTACTTGGATATATATTTTAAATTAATTACTTGATTGCTGATTTGTTCTGTATTTTTTCCAGATCTCCAACTTGGAAGCGCACCTAATTCCTTGATTTTTAGAAGAATGTTATACGATTTTTATATTGAAGAAAATACACTGTTTTTTATGTTATGAAATACCTTTTCCCAGTTCTTGGCTACAAGTGTCTAGTTACTGTTTATGTTTAAAGCAATTTATATTCTTACATTCTAATTACCTCTTTAAATAACTTCTTGTTATTTGTTCAGGTGGGTTCTTGTTTACTCTCTAATATATTATACATTTAATATCTCTAAAACTGATTTGCATTTAAAAGTGAAATTTTCTGTAGAATCCCGTGGATCCATATAGCTTTGTTGCTAATAAAAAAAATGTTAATGGTGAAATAACAACCGACTTGTAGGAAGGACTAGGGTTTGCCGCCATCTTTGAGAATGAAGTGTCAGGTTCCTCCGAATGTGGACCCCTTGCCTCCCGAGTACTCCTTCAGGTTATCCATCCATCACTAACCACGGTATGGGCCTATCTCTCCTTTTTTCCACCTGATACACTAAACAACATTATCCTCTGACCTTTATACTTACATCTGCTTCCAAATTATTCGTCTCCATTCCTGCCAGTTCTAGGTACGTAGCAACAACTAAGAAATGTTAAGTCCCTAAATCAATAAGACAAACGTCTTCCAGGTCTGTCCAGACGTTTTTGTATACTTAGTTTTATCTATGCACTCAAACTGTTATACTGCAAGAGCCAATGCTTCAGTATTTCTATCAGTGATCAAACTGAATATATACTGGTAGAAAGTCATAAAGTAAAATACCACATTATCAACTTTCATTCCACTTTATTAAACACTGGACATGTTTCATTATATTTTATTGCCTCTTCTGTAGTATCTCCTTAAACCTAAAAGTACATCAAGTCAATCCTGTCCAAGGAGCCATACTACCAGTATTGACATGGCTCTTTGGGCTGAAGGATCACCTTAATATAATTTTAGGTTTAAAGACTAACACTCCTGAAGATTCTATAAAATATAGCAAAAATGTTGAGTGCTTAATTAAAGTGGAGTGAAAGTTGTTAATGTGCTGTTTTACTTTATGGCACAAATTCGTCCTGTCCTCACAGTCATTTGACTCTAGTATCTTAGAATCCCTCTCAGTTAACTTCCGACCATTAATCACAAAGAACATCTTATAGTGGAAAGATGCAATATACCTCTATAGGTTTCATAATTTAATCTAGCTGTATTCCAGTGTAGCTATATATGTTTTTTATAATCCATGCATAATCAATTTTCCTTTAATCTTACAAACTCAATTAATTTCACTCCAGAAATATTAGTTTCAGTCAATACCATTTCATCAAGTTTTGATTAACGGGACTCTACAAATAATATAAGATTATCTGATAATATAATATTTTCAGCAATGGTCCTTGTTTTATAACCAGGCTGGGAAAGAGTTAATTGGAGAATTTAATAAGATATTGTTATTCATAAATTTGTATCAAGTTTTTGTTCTTTTATTTACAATTTCGTCAGTATTTTGTTTTTTCAAATTGTGTTGTAAAAATATATAATGCTAGTATAACTTTGATTATTTTAAACAAATTTACAAGTTAATATGTACACCTCACTACCTAGAAATGACAACAATTTTGTTATATAGTGATAACAAATATGCTGATAATCTTAGTTAAACTCATTAAGGCATATAAAAAATGTACTTACATTATTCCTTATTTGCCAAAAGGTTTCAAGTGTATTTTATAAGGTATATAGTTACACAATTTTATTTTGCTGGAATGAGCCCACCCTTGTAATTCAGTTAAATTTTTATTTCACTTTTTTTCTTGTTCAGTTTAATGTAAGTCGGTTTTTATTACAAGATGTAATTCAATAGATTGTGTGTGTTATAGAAATAGAATTTGGTTTTTTTGTGCATTACGTCTCATAATAGACAAACTCAGTTCATTTTTATTAATACAACCTTCATACTGAAAAAATCAATTTTCCATTTATTAAAGTGTTATTTTTGGATCCTGAGGTATTAGGGAATGTAATTTGAAACATTAAAAGGTCCTTCAAAACATTTTTGGCATCATCTAATTCAAAATATGAATTAATTTATATATTTTAAGTTGTTTTTATATTATTTCAAAGATTTATTTGCCAAATTTTTCATCTTGACATATAAACAACTCCCCCATTTCACTCTAGATGTGCTGCTTGAACCCATAGAATTGAGTCCAATCATTTAAATTTCAGTATTTCTATCCCTACTGGTTGTGATTAAGGTTATGTGCCTGGGAATCACTTCAACTGTTGCATAGGAACCTGACCTATAGATTCTGAGGTCTAAATAAGTGTTTACTTACCACTTAGTCTTCAGTCTAATGAAATTACTTTTAGATGGCAGTTATGAATTAAAAGATATAAATAAATCTTGAGTTTTGTTCAATGACATTCATTGTTTTTCTTGTGGTTCAAATTTCTTTCTCAAATTTCCTCAGGATTTTTTTTTGGTTGTTTTCAGAATTTTTTTTTTTTTTTTAAAATGAAGCTTGTATTAATGAACAAAATAAAATCATATGAGGTTACCCATTTGTAATGCATTATGAATTGAGTCTTTTTGTGTTCTTTCTTAAAAGCAGTATGTTTATTTAATAATTCCAAAACCTATTTTTGGAAAGTGTTTTATGAATTCGAATTTTGTTCTTATTTATATGTATATTGTTAAAAATTTTTGAACAAACTGCTTGCTCATATATTCGGACAAGTTAAAAGATGTATTTATTATATTGGCTTTTATTTTATATTTATTATGATAAATTAACTATGAATTTATAGATTTATAAATTAAGAGTTAATCTTATTAAAATGTGATTAAATTATATTTTTTTGGGCTAAATTGAAAATGAATTATATAAAATTGGTGATTCACGATTCACTTCTTTTCTTAATAAGAATTTGGAATCAGCATATATATAAAAAACTAAACAAACAAACTGTATTTTAAGGTCTAACATGGTATATTTCAACTTTGCATGTCTTTATATATTATCTCCATTCTCAAATAAGTTATTTTCAAATAACCTAAAGGTTCAACTTTCAAGAAAGTTACTTTTTGATTTTATTAATTTATTCAGTTATGGAGTTCAGGGGACCTTTGATCCTAAACATATTAATTTTTGGGATACATCTTGTTAGATCTTAAATAGAAAATTGTTCTCAAGTTGTACAAATATGTCAAAAACTAAGTAAAGTTTAGTTATACTTGCTTAAAAATAAAAAAAAAATAATAAAAGAAACTTGAGTTTTTCCTTTATTTGATCATTATTACATTTTCCATCCTATTAAATCATACAGTATGTTAACATCATCTCTTTTGTATTTGATAACAAATAATTTTAATTGGGCTATCAGGCTATATAAGATCTTTTTTGTATTAAAGCCCTTTATTAATGTGACCAATTCTTCTGATATGACAACATAAAACGTTTTTGCTAATTCTACGTTTTTTTTCGATTTCTTATTTATTTTTACATTTAGAGGCCTTATTTTGTGCTCATAAGTGACTGACTTTATTATAGGTATCAGGGAGATTATATCTTCTTTCTGTGGAATGTTGAGGATTTTAAAGAGATTGTTTCTTTTTCTTCTAAGATGGAGCATTTAATATTAAAGGGAGTAAGATAGACAAGAGTCTATCTTCGATAAGGGAGCATGGCTTTTCCTGTATTGAACGTGTAAAATGTCTTCCCAACTAGCTTTGATTTTTAGTACCTAATAAATGGACTTGTTTTCTCTTTGACTGTGGTGTCAATACCTCCAACATACTTTATAAAATCATCACCAGTTGTCACTTTGAACAAGACCACAACTTCACCAATGTTTGGAACCCTTCACTCGAGTGAAAGGAGTCCTTAATTTGAGGCTACTTCCATATCTGTACATAAAGAGGTAATGTCCAATGTCACTGTGTGTTTGCTCCAAGTGTACGGTTACTACTACCAACTGACGACAGTTTGTCGATCTCATCATATTTAAAAACATCAATTAACCTTTGTCTTGGCTTTATGCCAGCAGTGAGTAAATGGAAAAGTAAAGCAGTTTTGTTACATAATTGTCACAATACAATCACTAAAGACAATGATGGTAAACCAGAAGAACCAGTTAATAGCACTATACACGCTTTCCAAAGCAGAAGCATTTTAACTAACAAGCATATAAGCATAGGGACTGAAAAAAATGTTCTTATTACTGTGTGAGATGCATGCATATACATAGTGTGATGACATCATCCGGTCTTCACACCAAAATGTTCAATGAATGAATATTTTTCATTGCTTTTAAAATTATACTATTTTATAGCAAGGGTTTAGCCATTGATATATTTTTATGATTACATTTTTTTTTTTTTTTTTAAACAAACAGAGAATTAATTATACAATACTGTATACCAATAATTACTGAAGAGAGGAACAAATTGACATTTACTTCATTTTAATAATTATATTATTTGCATTTTTTCTGTTTCTGAGGTAAAGATTTTTAAGTAGGAAAGTATATATGCAATCACCCCCCCTCCCCAAAAAAAATTGAAGAATGTTGGGCCTTAGACCGAAAATTCTTCAAATTTTTACGACAAGGGTCACTAATAAATATTTCATGAATAAAAAAAATATATATATTTATTACCTCATTCATTCGGAATATACAGCTTTTTGGAAAGAAAAGTTGGGCTCTTAAAAAAGAAAAATACTTTTGATTGAAATTAATGGAAATATGGATTTGGTACAAAATTGCCAGAACCATCTGGACTCAAAGGAAATCAAATTTTGAAGAATGTGAGCAATCCTTTCAAAAATTTCATTTTATACAGAATAATAGGGGTTCTGAGTTAACTATAACTGGGCAAAAAAAAATAGTATGTCACACAGGAGGTGTTTAATAAGAACATTTCAATAATAATGTAGAGAGGAGGATCATAATATATTTATTTCAAATACTCCTATTTAAAAATATAATATTTCTAGAAAGAAGGGTGAGAGATAAGGAGAGGTGGGGGCTAAAGTAAGAGTCAATAATGAAGGCGAAACTTCTATTTTCATTTCAAAAAAGGAAGAGCAGAGTAATAATAAGCAGCAGGAGTAGAAGAGACAGTCAATCAGTAGGTAATTTTTGCTAAATAGCCCCACTCGCAACTTATTTTTTATATCTCAATCACTCTTTAATTGTAATTCCTATTGAACAAAACTTGAGATGAAACTTGCTGAGAAAATTATTTGTGTGATTGAGACAGGAAAAATATGAAAGAACAGGTGGTAGAAGAAATTAGGAGTGATGTTTCCCAAGTATTGAAAAGGACTAATCTTGCACAAAACGAGCAAATGAACTTAAAAACAGGAAAATATTTTGGTCTTACCAGCAGACAATGACAATTATAACATTATTATGAAGTATGATGATTGTGCCAAAGGTGAAACTTACAAAGAATTAAAAACTGGGAGAATAAAGTTTACTTCTTCTACCTGAAGAAACAAAAAGGTTGGTCATGCCAACTCACAACATCAATTTCAGAATACACCATATTAAAGAGTCGAAACATTTCATAGAGAAAACCAACTCTATCCTCATTAATGAAAAATTCCTCTTCACTAAAATCCCAGTAGAAGGCAACTAAAGCAATATTAAGAGAACTGTCCAACGCCAATATCAGAATATCCGATCTGTCGCTGAACTACACATATTTTCTATTCAATGGAAAGTATTACAAGTAGTAATCTGGAACAAGTAGGGACCTACCTTTAAGTCCTGTGGCAGCAGAGTTATAAATACAAGATTTTGAATGTAAAGCCTTAGAGAAGACCTCAGGCCCATCCTATTAGTTTAGTATGTAGATGACAGATTTGTGGTTTGGTCTCATGACATAACATTTCATCTTAATAGCATTCACCAGGACATACAGTTCGCAATAGAGATAAAAGGTGAATGAAAGCTGCCCTTTCTAGACTATGAAATTGGTCATTGTGAATACAGAATACCCATGCATACTAACCAGCACCTAGATGCAATTCACACCACTACTTGGCTCAAAAAACACAGTAAAAGGAACTTTAATTACAAGAGCTTTAAGAATATCAGAGCCCTCGATATAGGAAAGTGAAGAGTAAAATTTAAGAGAGACCTAAGAATGATCGGTTACTATAAAGGACTGATTGACAATGAATTTAAGAAGGCAAATTCGTCAAAGAAATAAGGCCTCAAGAAATTGAAAACAAAAGGATATCTCTCATTATGCCTAAAATGTAAGAAATTACAGGAAAGACCATAAAGTTCTCAGTATAAATATAATATAAAAACCACTTTCACTATTGGAAAAGTAGAAAAAAACCACTAAAAAATACAAATACAAAAGATTTTCCAACATGGACTCATGATTATGGTGACTGTCCCCCTGGTACTGCCAGTGGCATTGCAAGTCTTAGCCCTTCATGGGCTGTTGAGCCAAAGATTTTCATTTAATGTTACTACAGCTTTTGTAGAATTATCAGCTAAAGAAAAGCTAATAGAAGCATAAATACTTCTAGAAGAATTTAGATACTTTTTTTTAAAATAGAGTTAAGGTAAATAAATTCCATTAAACGTTAACAAGCTATATTATACAATGTACATGATGTATACAAAATATTTAATAATTATTTGTACATAAATGAATGAAAGCATGTACGCTTTTCAAAAAATTATAATGGAGCAAAGAACACAAGAATCTAGATTTATTATACAAAATTTAGCTGACATAAATACAGACATCACAGATTATAGGTACAAGAGAGATTTAGCTGTTTCTGACTTTTTTACCCAGTCAGTGGCCTCAAATCAACCCGGACCTTTTCATTTGTACTAAGCATGCCAACAGACGGATAAAAACCACTCGCAGGCATCTCCACACATCTAACACCAATAATTGATCCATTTCTTGTGAAGAAAACCTGTCAAAATAACAAGAATAAACTAAATTAAGATTATTGCTCACACTGATTCACATAAATATGAAATAAACTAATAAAAAATTAATTTTCCAAGGGAAAATCAAACTTAAACTGGAATTTTTACTTAATGATAATTTCTTTCTTATATTAATGGTGAAAACTTTCCCAACCCTTGCTAAAAAGAACCTATCTCGTTTTTATTGCATATCGTTTATTTATTTTTATGAATTCCCTGGAATAATGTTAGAAGACTATAGTTATAAGTTACTTTTGTTCTCCCTCTCAAGGAGGTTTTTCATTTATTATTTGTTGTTTACAACTTCTGTTATAGGAACTCTTGATTTAAAAACATTGAAGCTTTTTTTTGGGGGGGGGGGATGATATATGCATTTTAGTGATGTAACCATGCATTTCTTTTCTCATGTTCATAAAGTTAATAAAAATTCACTTACATCGCCCTATATTGTAAAATTATATTCCCCACAAACGCCAATTTGGCAGTGTTTTCTTTAGGTCCTTTAGCTTTTAACTACTTAAAAAGAAAATTTGGGTTTAGAAGATTCTTTGGTAGTGTGTGGCATAGATGTGGAAATATTTTTAATTGCAAAGAGATATGGGGACATTTTATATAGGAATAAACACATAAAAAAAATTGAGAAACACAAGAGGCCAGAACTATAATTGTACAAAAGTACAAATTTCAAATTATTCACTGGGTAACAAATGGAAAACTTATCATATACCTACTCTTATTTTATACATACTACATGAAAGGGCATTTTAAAGAACAATTACAAGACAATCTTGATGATAAATATGAAGTAGAAAAATAAATGAGCAAGAAATGATCTTCATTCATTGATAGGAGGAATAAAAAGTTTGCAATCTAGTGAGGAGTAAATAAAAATAGGATAATTATGTAAAAAAAAAATTAGGTGGGTTAAAGAATTTGTTGAATATCAATAAAATATAAAATGGCCCAAAATCTGAGGATTTTGGAAACCACTAAAATAAAAATAATAAACTAGAATTAATCATAATGTCAATTTTTAATTCAATTGAAATATACTGCAGAAATAAAAATGTAAATCACAAATAAAAAGCAAACTTTAACCAATTTATAAAATTATTTCATAAATCAATGATAATTTCCAATAGTTTACCTCAACCAACTTCTTTGGTTTTAATTTGGTTCTTTTATCTGCAAGATTATTAGTAACTTCATTGTCACTTGAAGAAAGTGATTCATCACTCCAGTCATGATCATCTTCATACAACAAGTCTTGAAAACTAAAAATAAACAGAAATCACAGTTTGAATAGTCATTTTCTTCAAAAATACATTTTTATTAAATGTACAAAATTACAAGATCTATTAAATCACCTGCTAAAATAACTGGCAAATGATATTCCACAACCAAGGATGTCACCTTTATGGCACCTGGGCCCAAAATCTTCTCCAACACCGCTTCCAATAAATATTTTGCCGTCATCTGCATGATAAGCAATAGAGCCTTCATCCCAACCAGGATGTCGATTTTTAGGATAATCCTTTAAAAATAAAAAAAATAATGAACAATATTTTTGCTGTACTTCATTTAAAATGATACCATTTTAAAGTGATGTAGAATATCTCTGTCCCCATACATTGGATCAAAAAATGTTGAAAAACATAATTTATATATATTTTAAAGATAAACTAATAGGGTCCTATATAAATACTCTGTATCTCAATAGATACAGAGAAATTTGCTATTTTTTATTTCAGTTCCCCTCTAGCCCCTCCTCCTCCCTTTTAGTCGATTTTGATTAAAAAGGAAGGTACACAACTAGATTTTACAAGAGTACTAAATATGGAATTTCAAAATTCTAAGGCTAGTCATTTTAAAGTTATGCGAAATGCGTACATATGTACAGACAGGAAATGGGTTCCAGGAGGGTCAAAACAGACAATTCTGTTGAAATCTGAAAACCAAAAACTTTTGCTATCATAATACATCCTTTACAATGCACATGTACTCCTAACTGGGCTTCATTATTACACAATTGGGCTTTGGCACTGTTAGATTTAACAAAACTAGTTAAAATAGGGGGGGGAGGGAGTCAAAACAGATAGTTTCTTTACTTCATACAAGGAAGTAATAATCACCTGAAGAGAATATGGTCAGTTTATAAAAAGAATGATATAATGTATGCTGGAATGTTACACAATTATGATTTTGGTGAAGATGCCATCCCAACATTGAAAAATTAATACAAAGAACAAACTCTTAGTTATGGAATATGTATGTATTATTTACAGGCAACACCTAGTAATTGGTTTCATGAACAGGTAAACCTGACTTTCACGCGACTGAACAAGGGAATAAGAGAGTCACAAGGACATGCCTTGTGCATTGCCAGAGGCCTTAGCCCATTGCCTTCTGCATCAGACCATCCAGCAATAAAGGCATCATGATGAACATTCCCATACCAGTAAAGGCATGAGTGGAGAAAATTCTATTCAAGGCCAGAGTTGTTAGATGGCTATCCCTCCTTAGCCTGTAGCCTGCTTAAGCTGACTAATGACCCACCAAAACCAGTCTTGCCCCACTGACATGTTTTAAGTGAGAATTTAGACTGAATATATATTAAACAAATGATAATTAACATGGTTTAATGGTTGATTTTAAATATTTTTGCTTCAATTTTTTGAATAAGCATTAGAAATGTCTGTTCTATTTTTAATGTTTTACTTCAGTTAAATGTGTTAAGTACTTAATTACTTGTTTTGTGACTTAAAAATTCAGTTTTACACTGTTGATCTAACCGGACATTCTGTTTCCAGTTAAATTTGTAAATATGAAGTGTAGAAGTTTTTTTATTGATTACTTAGTCTATATTTTAGTAACAATTGACCACGATGCTCCACTGCTGCTGATGTCCACTGCATCAACTGGACACTGAATTAATCAAGGATTAAAAATCATTTGACTCGACTCTTTGACCTAAACATTAGTTGGTTATGTGTAACAATTCAAGGTTGTTTATTCACTATAAATGATATACTCGTTATATATGTGTGTGTGTATATATATATATATATATATATATATATATATATATATATAGTAAGGAAAATTTTTTATTTTCACCTTTTGTGTGAGCCCTATTGCAATATAACAATTTTCTCCAGGATCAATAATTTGAATTTCGAAATAATGAAATGTGGTGTTCAATGGATGTCTAGCTTGTGCAAAACCAACATCCAGGATTGTTAGTCCATGGCCAATATATTCCAAAATCTGAAACAATATAAAGTTTTTTATTACTTCATAAATAGAAACATACTTTAGATTACTCCTCCTGTATAGTTATTTATAAACAAATCGGAAAATCTTTTCAGAAATTTTACACCTTGCTTAAAAATATATTTGTGATATTTCAAGAGTCGCTTTAAAGAAAGTTATATTTTTTTTGTTGGAGCAACAATTTATTACATAAGAAATTACAAGAATAATTTTAAAAAATGTTTGGGAAGAAACTTAAAAACAAGAAAATAAGTTCAAAAGGAAAAAAAAAAAGAATATTTAAATTAACTAAGATTGCCAATATAAAGATAAAGATAAAATGAAAGGTATGAAGGATTTGTCCAAGTCAAAAGTTTAAAATTCTCTTTTCATTTTGTAGTTCCTGGTTTTGTGTACAATATGAATTACTATTTTATGATTCTTTGGTGTACAGAAGTTTTAGTTTCATCTACATAGGAGCTAATAGAATTAGAAATGGAATGCAGGATAAACTAAATGAATTGTGCGGCATGATAAGATCTTTTAAATGAGAATAGTGTTGTGTTAGTTGGGAATAGGAAACTATATTAGGTAAATAAGGATTCTTTGGGTTTTATTAGAAAAGGCTTGGGTTTAGCGTCTCTAAATGAGTTTCTTCTTACACAAGGGTATCCAATTGTAGGAAACCAGAAAGGTAGGGTATATTGACAAAGCTAACATAAAGAAAATATTGACTCAGATTTTGTACAAAATGCTATGGGGGACAAATTACCACTGATCTCTAAATGTTGACATAAAAAAATAGAAAGATACAATCAATAGTTGTAAAAACTGTCATCCAAAAGCTACTAGTATTTATGCTAATATTCACTACTTAATTCCTTATCAGCAGCATTGGAAAAGCTTTTGAGGTATCACAACAAGAAGGCTTATTATTCTATAAGAGTAAGCAATAAATAGTAGTAATCAAAACTATGGTAAAACTATTCAAAGAAATAACTTGAAAAAGTAAATTTAAACAGGACCAGTTGATGGATTAAGAAATAAAGAAAAATATATCACCTGTCCATTAGTAAAAACAATATCATGCATTCTATACCAGTCTTCTTCATTAGTGTCAACTGCCATAAATGTATCATCTTGCTGAAGCTTTTTCTTTCCAGCACAAATCACTTCCATTATTATATTTTTAGTTAATATTCATTTTATTTACAATGTCTTCTGAAAAAAATAATATTGTTAAAATTAAGTCCAAATGGAGCTAAATTAATATTGCAAACAATTGATTTTTATGAATTAAAATATATTCTTTAAAATCCCCTTCTGTTCAGATTAAGAGTGGCAAAAGTTTAGTAATTCAGCACTGGAGTAACATTGTTGAAAAAAAAAATGTTAAGAGCAGGCAACTAATGCAAAGTGATTACCAAATCTGTTCCAAATACCAACCAGAAATATTAATTTGGTTGAATTGATTACCATTTAATTTTAGATTGATTAAATTTGTCATTCCGTCTGACTCAATCATTCACTTTGGTACTACCTGGGTCTTGGCAATCATCCTTGACCACTCTCCATAATCGCCCATAATGCTACTCCAATTTTGAATCTCCTGCAGCAACAGCATATCCTCCACCTCATCTGTCAACCAGAGCTGCCTGGGTCTTCTTTGTTTTTGTATTCATTCTTTAGTATAAATTATTGATTGAATAATTGAAATTAAAACTTTTTTTTTCAATGATGTAATAATAATTAAATATAATAATAATAATTAAATATTCATTTAGTGTATATCAAAAGTAAAAATGGTTTGAATAAAAGTATTTTTTGTAAGTTCAATTGCAATGCAAATTATGTCAGTTATTTAACATAATATAAATGATGGTATTCAATTTTATTTTCATGAAAATCCAACCAGCATTTATTTTAAATATATATATATATATGTATTTTCTTTTTCTGATTCCATCAAATATATTATGAAATAATATGTTTAGTGATATAGAAAATGACATCCAAAATAAAAAAAATCAAATTAAAATTATCACTACATAAAAATTAAATAACAGGGGGGAAAACAAGCTAGAATTAGTAACAGAACTATGAGAAAACTTGTGATGCAGCACCAAGGAGAGAGACGTCCCACGTATTCAACCCCAAAAAAGGGAAGGAGGAAGGAGCTAGGCTGCCTGTCACCTAGCTCTCTCTCTCTCGTCCAATTCTCCTGGAGTTTAAGAGTTAATCAATAGTGAGATCAAGGAGTTAATATATCACAACTTAAAGAAAAAACTTGAATAGAGGATAATTTATAAGAAGAGGGGTCTATAAATAAATTCAATATAAATGTATTGGTCTATGTTTAAATACAAATTTAAACTTTTTACAAGAACACTTATCATGACAAATATACAACAGAGGTGATTAATAGAATATATTTAGCAAACATCAATCAATATCTTTTTATCACCATGAATCGTTGAATTTTTCTCATGATAATCAACCTCCTGCAGTGACAGGGTGCACTAAGCTGGCTTGTATGGCCTCCAGCTCTTGCTTTTTTTGGAGAGGCAGTCTCTGACTCCATAATCTCCACTGCTAGGTAGTTTTCTGAAAAATTTCACCCAATAAATAACTTCCTAAATCAAGTCAAGTTATACAAAAGCAGCAAAAAATGAAGTCCACATTTTATCTACATAATTGAGATAAGAGGAGTAAATAGTAGTATTAGGATTTTTAACTAAAAACATGATTTTTTGTACAAGAACATAAGAGGGTTCACTAAACAATAGCTATTTTATTCAGTTGAGGTAACTTTTATTATTTTAATTTTATTTTGTACTTAACAAGATTATAGTTTGTACTGTGAAAAATCAAAATGAAAGGAAGTACCACCATTGATCCCACCTTCTGAAACATTATGTAAATGAGCTGGTTGTGATACTCATTCTCTGGTTCAGATAAGAAATAGGTTTGGTGGAGGACTAGTAGCCCCAGAACAAGTTGTGAATGTGTGAGTTGGGTATTATTGAGTTGTATGAAAGTATTGGTTCCAATGATATGAGTGAATGTAGCAAGGTAGTGGCTTTTATGGTTTGGGCATGCTCAAAAGCAGACTACCTGAAGGGAATGGAATTTGTGGTATTCACCAGGCTTCAAATCCATTGGCCATAATACCATTGCATGCTTTTAAGGTAGGGTTTTGTACTCAAAAGGAGAGTGCACGGCCTTCCCTCCACCGATTTGAACGAAAATATTTTAGTGTGTAGTACCTAATGAAAAACCAATTCTGTTAAAGCAAGAGAACGCACTTCTCAAGCGTTCATCTAAACAAAGTTTGCCTGTACCTCTTGAATTGTTCCTAAGAGGTCACTTTCAAGAAGTTCCCGTGGCTCAGTTGATAGCGCTTTCCTTTTGTAAACGGAAATCGAGTCTCGCTAGGAGCGACTAATTTTTTTTTCTGGATTTTTTTTTCATTTGTTTTGCTTCTGGGGTGTTAATTTAATATTAACAAATAAATAAAAAAAATTTTAAATTATTGACATTTAATTTTTAGCATATTCCATATATTTAAAGAAAATTCGAATGCTTTCTGTCAGAAATGTAATTGGTATAAGGAAATATTTAATATTATACAAGAAATATATTATTAATTGGATACATAAGTATATAACAATTATCAATAATAATTTTCAAAAAATTTCGTTCAAATAGGTGGGGTGGGGGGAGGAAGGCCGTGCATGCCCCTTGTCAGAGAGTGACACGTATGGTACACAGATCTGTTAGTCCAAAAGTCCACTATAGGCCAGAAAGTGGGGGACACGTCTGTTATCGCAGTGAAGTGAACAGAAATTGGCAATTAAGAGGAAAAAGGATCAGTAACAGGTATAAATATTTAGTGATCTGGAGCGTTTGGACAGTCATAGTTATAATACATTCTCCAATATCTAATAGTAGTTCACAAACAAAAATTCAGGGAATAGTAATCAGAGAGAATTACTTGAACCTAGAATACTGGAGTAGAGCTGTGAACCGCTAAATTAACAAGCATAGTCACTAAAGTGCTGTGGATCACGGGACTCTTGAGCCACTATACTGGTATAAAGGGTAACCAACAAATAAATTATTTATTCTGGTTTTTTTTCTCAAGATAAACGGGATAAATCAACTGTTTCTTAAAACAAAATCAGTATGCTAGCAAAATGATAATGATGTCTTTCATACTCTGTAAAAGCAGATAAGTCAAATATGAATTGAGTGAAATTCTGAAACATGCTCAAAGCTTTAGTCATTTTCTGCTACATATGCTAGAAAAGAGAGGGTTAGAACTCCCTGAAAGCGAAATGGTGAAGCCTTAAAATCCAATCATAAAATAATATTCTAAATATTTATTCTCTTGTCAAAACAAAAACTACACCTTTCAAAAGTATATTGTTTGAGTCATGAGTGCAGTTACACCATAAAAATTAGTAGAGTCAATAGTAAAGTAGTGTTATACGGAATTAACCCATTATTAACTGAAACAGCTAGAGCTGAAAGAATGTTATCAATTTTGGAATAGCAGTCGTGCAACAACTTAGGTTTGTGAAAAACAGCAACAGCTAGGCTAGGCTAGTATCTTTATACAACATTTAAAATTTATTTTTTCTGTTAAAAGCTAATAAGCATTTGTGGAATTTGGTATTTGTTTATTTGTTGTCACTCCAACATATAAGTAACTAGTCCTAAGGAATACATTTACTACTAACTGATATACAGTATTTTTTTAAAATAAAGAAGTATTTTACTTTCAAAATACAACTACTAAGTGTAAAAAGTATTTGAACAATAAAATCTGGTTTGAATGAACAAAACCTAGGTTTCCATTTTTTTAAGTAGGTTTTTACAAACCCTGGTTCTAAAGTTGTCAAAAGATATGAAATACTGGTACAGCTTTTACACCTGCTTTCAAATGAAAAACATAACATTTAAATCACACTCCTAAACATAAACCATTTTTTTTGTAAAATCAACAGTAAAACTATTACCAAAAATACAAAAATGCCATTACTTCTTCAAAATGAGAACTTCACCGATGTATAACAAAATATGAATGCTATATTTACCAATAAGTTTATCAGTTTACAGCAAAAGTAAGAAAACTTCCCCAAAGGTCCCAAACGTATTCCAAAGAAATAGAAAGAGATTAAATGTGAGTTGAAAGTGTACTTTAAACTTTCTCCCGAAACTGTAATTCATTTGTTTACTTGAATTTTTCACCATCAGTATATAGCATTATTTTTAAAATTTGAGAAAATATGTGGTCCTATCTGTGCCAAAATCTTGCAAAGGTCACTAGTTCAAACAATTTTTATGTTCATCAATAGCCCCAAACTCGACTAATTTGGACCTGACAGGAGGCAATTAAATGTCTATATTTCCAGAGCGTAGGATATTTTCCATTAATTAATTTTTGCTGTTTGTGTATTCAGTTCATTTTAATAAAAATCTTGAGTAAATACTAGCCAGAACCCCCGGACCCGAACCCGACCTATTCAATTTTTTTTTTGTTTTTTTTCAAATACTTATACGTTTTCCTTCATTTGTAGTTAATTATTACTTTAATTAACCCTAGGATTAATGAAAAAACCGGGGTAGTTTCTTTCCCAAATGCTTTAAAAAATTACAAATTTAAATACATTACCCACTATTGAATGGTCAAAATATAAACAGATAAAAAAGAACGGAGAAAACTTCAGTTTTATTCATAATCCCTGTGTAAAAATAAAGTCATTATTTAATAACGATTTTATTGATTGGTGTTTATTTTATAAATTCTTTGGCAACACAGTCCAGGAAGGCTCAAGAATTGCGACAAAAAGTTCGTGGGGAGAATTTCTTAAAGATAAGAGCCCTTTATTTAATTACTTAAATGGTAATCTTGTCTTTCAGAAAATTGTTAAAGTTACATATCAAGTTTTAAACTAATGTACAACTAGCTGTTATTATAAACAGGATAGTAATAACATGACGTAACCCTTTCAGGCCACAATTCAGGAGCCAAATGGTACAAATTTGAATCTCATCATTAGTTTCGGGTCGAAACAGGTATTTAGGTTTATATGCTATGTAGGTCTCGATAAAACATTTTTACAGCTGTAAATCAATATGATCAAAGTGTTGAAATGCTATCCTGGATTGAGTGAAATCATCTCATTGCCAAGGGCGCTATAACAAAAGAAGCGATAAGACCATTCCTTTCACTATAGAAATCGTGAAAAGGCCACAAAATAAGACAGCATCCGTTAAGGATAATCGTAGATGAGTTACAAAAACCCAGACCCTCTATTTATAATTGACAGGGAGATGAATATCAAATACTTGATCATTGCGCGTGCTGCGTTCTCTTGTCATGCAAAGCTTAGGAATAGAGCTCCTCCTTTTGAACTCGTATTTTACACCACAAACAGAACCTCCCCAATTGAAAGGCTGCAATACAAGACTGTGGTTATAATAAGGTTTAGTTTTTATAGCTAAATGGTAACAAAAATGTCTCCTATTAATTGAAATTGTTTTAAAAAGTTGACAGTTATCAAACACCGGCTGCTATAAAAGACTAACTGCTCTCTTGAGACGGGCAAGAAAGACTGAAAGAAATATTTTAGCCTGCCGTACCGAAGAATGATGTGACACGTGAGCTATCTGAGACTGAAACTTTACCGTGTAGAAGTACTACTACCTTATCGCACTAGCGTATACAGTGCTTCGGCATCAAAAAGCAGAAAACATAATATAAGGTTAAATAATTTTTTTAAATTGCATTGCAATGAATTTGAACCACGTATATAACGTTTTATAAAATTGCTTTGATATATAGAACTCTCGTGATGCGTCTAATAGGCTTTTCGCTTTCGCAACGATATATCATCGTTGTCACTTTTCACAAGTGTAGGGAACAATGATATACCATCGTTCAGAATTAAAAGAGGTAAAGGCCTTCTATTTTTCAATCAAATCCTCACAAAACATCCCCTTAAAATAGAATGCATAGTTTAGAATAAGGGGGGTATCTGCGTTGGCTCTCAGGCTTTATACAGTCTGCCTTTCTTGAAAGTAATTTTTAAAATAACTGCATTTAATAAAATTCTCCCACGAACTTCAAGAAAGACAAGAACGGCGTAAGCACTACAACTTACACCACCTAATGGAGCCCAAGTTTTATCCCTGTAATGAATTCTCAGCGAAGGAGCCTTCCACACCAAATACTTTCTATATTTTATATGTCATTTCTTGTGGATATTGTTATTTCCTACAACGATTATTATTAATTCTCATTGATTATATGGTAATCAAATTATTTTCGACTTATGAGAGGTTTTAGGTAGTATGAGTTTCCAAACTACAGCTAAAACGTACTCTCAGTTCTGAAGCAGGTTTTTTTCCAGATATGTTATCAGTGAGAATTTAGTCAAAGGCGGAAATTCATACGGAACGACGCATAAATATCAATATTCAACGGTCAAATAATAATCATCATGACAATATATGTCACTAAACTTTGAGAAAATATCATAAAGGTTCATTTAATTAATGACACTTAAGGAAGAGGATTTCAACAGAATCAGCTTCTGAACATTCGATAAGTATTTACTGCTTTTATACCTTAAAAAATACATAATACTATTCCTTGAGAAGAAAGGGCATTTTAATTTATTTAATATTCTGCTTTTAGTACTTAGACATTTGTCACTATTTTAAACCATTCAGCTAGGGCTCCTCAGGCCCTGATGGTCCTCCCCAAAGTCATCTAGCCCATCATATATTATACGTACCTTGATCTAGCCAACTAGTCCTTAACTGCCTGGCGTACCACACATTTGTTTTCCATATATTAGACGCCACTAAATCATCGTTGTCTTTCTTAATAAACATGATATGTACATCATAGAGATCTATGTTTTGCGTTGCTTCTGATCCTCTATTTGTGATACACTTGAATAGTTCCAAATGTCTTCTTTGGGCCTCTTTACATCCAGGCTAGGAAGATTCTCCTTTTCTTCGTAATCATTGCCCGAGTCTCGCAGCATCGTTAATCTGATGTCCATTTTATAAATTTACACATTAAACCTGTGATCATTGAAGCACCTGATCCTATGACTATTCTAATCATAATTCTGACTTTTGTTATTACACTGCCCTTTTCAGTTACATGGATGTACTATAACTAGGAAACGTGTATTTATCCAAATCAACAGAGGAACAAAAGTCTACCTATAGCCTTTCTTATTACTTGTATTATTTAGGGTATTTTTGTTAAACAGGTAGCGGTTTGTTCTGTCAATCCAAACTTATTGAGTAAATATGTTTTGAATACAAAACTTTTATATCTTTCACTACTTCCAAGTCTCGACAGCAGTTATTGGGCTCATTTACCAATGTATCCTTTTGTATTAAGCGAGTGATAACGTCAAAAATATCAAAGACGCCAAGTACAGTTTTGATTCTTTAAAAAGCGTTCCCCTGAGCCATCCTCGTCAATTTGATTATATTTATCTGAAACTAGTTTCTCTCATTGATTGAATGGCATTAAAAACTTCAATCTGTTTTACGCTTGTGGGAAGTCAATGCTATCAACATTACATTCTCTCGTGGATTTGTAATATACCAGTTTTATAAATACATTCGGTATAGCTTCAAATATTTTAGCAGTTTTATTTTTTCTCGCCTCGCTAAGCCAAGTTGTCAAACTTCAGACTTTAAGCTAGAGGAAAATAACTCGAGAGGGGGGCTTTCGAATTATTTCCGAGAGAGTTATATTTCACGTCTTATTTTAATTATTTTGGATATTTATATATTTATTTTTCAATCTAACGCATCAAGTGTCTCCTAAACATGTATGGTCATTTTATATTTTGTTAGTGTTTAAGAAACTGCGGTAACACTGCTGGTAGGTGAGTGCTATGAGGTAGGTAGTATTTGGTAAGTAAAATAACCATTCGAAAGTGTTTTTTTCCTCTGATAAAGTGTTTAGAGTGATTGCTTCTTTATTAATCTGAATGATAAGGATGAAATACGGCAAAGTACCTGCTTAGAAGAACTGACATTGGCCGGAATGGGTTTGGACTTGAGATGATTATTTTAAAAAGTCATAGGATGGAATGTATATTGTTGACAGCTTTGAGCTGTTTTTGTATTACTTGCTTGGTCTGTGGATGACCCGACAATATTGTCAGGGATGAGGATAAAGGAAAAAGTTCCTTTAGCATCATGTGTAAAAATGACAGATGAAATGAATGGTGACACCACTAGAGAACTGGCATCTAATAATGAATCCCAATTGAAACCTCACTCAGATGTATCTTATACTGCTGGAGATTTTGAATTTAACAGTGCATCAAGACTGGATTTTAGTAAAGGTAAATACTGCTATTGTATTCATTATATTGTTTATGTAGAGTATTATGGAATCTTGTTTGATAAGTTCTCTCGTGATTATTCTTTCCTAAGTGCAAATTTAAGTATGTATTTGGTCACAAAATGTTAATTTCCAGTCTTAATTAATATTAAATGTTATTTTTTTCATTGTATGATATTTTCTTTAATTGGATTAGTCTTTTTGTCCTGCGTATATTCATGACTTCATTGTTTTTATGTTTAAAAGAAAACATTTTGTATTACATGAATCAAGCTTTTAAACTCATGTTGGGAGTATATTATGCGATTGTTTTAATATAATTGTAACTATTTGTATTATTAAGACGTACATTTTTGTTATGACACTTTTTTATCATGTTAGTATTATTTTCACAAGATGTATAAATAAATTACACTCCTTATTAAAACTTTTTAGCATTTACATTAAAGTTTAATTGATTTCAATGATTCTCAAAATTGTTGGCTTATGACATTATTTATTCCTTGCTTATGTTTCTCATTTATTATTTTTTGTTGAACGATTGATAGAAGGAGGTGTGCGTTTTAATATTTTTGGAATAGGCGTGTTTCTACTCATACTTTTTTAAAATTTAAGCATTTTATAAAAGTTTCGTCACAAAAAGTGGGTATTTTTTTTTTACTCGCAATGACTTTTGCATATGCAGATGGCTTCAGTCTAATAACATACAAGTCCCTCTATATTTTTTAAATCTCATCGAGGGTGTGGGCTACTCCTTGGTGGACATCTATTTGTATATTAATAGATCGGATTATTCTCTAAATGGTTTGGTTGGTAGATTTTGTTGTCTTAAGCTAGATATTTCTAAGGAAAACTGTTTGGTTACCAGTTAATTGGTCATGGTAAGTACAATTTTGGCCGTGTAAGTCAATATGATTTTGACTTTAGATTTAACAAAAATATTTGAATTTGTATAATATGGCCTAAACGTTTTAAAGGAGAATCACTATTCTATTTTTCAGTGAATGGTTAATAAATGGGTATATCAATTTTTAATTAAAAAATAAATATTGCTTATATAAATGATCATTTCACTTTAGTTTATACATATCGTGAACCCTTATGCATTCAAAGGGCATCTGAAATGTTTTACAATACAAATTTGCCTGTTTAATATTTTGAAAGTAATTTGATCTTTGAATACTTTGACTTTCCTCCTTATAGCCCTTAAGGCTATTAGGGGCCAAATATTCACATTTAAATCATTTGAGCTCTATTCACTTATTATTATTTATTTCTCATGCACATGTAACTCTTTTTTTTTTTTTTTGTTTGTGGTGAAATTACTCAGAATGGGCGGAAAGGGCAGAAAGAAGAGCAAGGAATATTACTAGAGTAATTCAAATGTCTGCATTTTTTAAACAAAAATTTTTTGATTAGCAGACACATTTTCTTTGAAATATAAACCATCAGTTTCCATCTCTTGAACCGTTGTGCTAAATGTTTATTACCAAATCCCTTATAATGGTGAATCTTTCGATGCAAATAAATTCTTTAGATGCATTTTCCACTTCTTCAAATTTGTCAAAAAAACTCTCACCCTCAGAATATTAACTTTTTGACTAAGACTCAAAAGCATATAAGAAGGCAGTACAGTACTTTTATGGTTGTTATAGTGATTATTATTGACAGTGACTCATCAAAATAAATATCAACAGATATGATACTGATAAGTGAACCAGACAGCTGACAAATGGTTAAATTTTCCTAACGGTAGTGTTTTGACGACTAAGTACGAAATATTAATGGTACGGGCCTAATCTTCATGTTAATGTAGGTTAGTTTAGTGCATTAAATCAGTGGCAGTGAAGAAATATTATTTTCAACATTTATGTTTTAAATCAAAACTACAATGCAAGGATTAATGGGAACCCAATTGTCTCCCACTATCTTTTTGGTTGGTCCATAAGAATAAATCATCAAAATAAATTTTGTAAAGAATATCTAGACCTAAAGCCACTTTGAACCAGTTGTTAGATTTTTGAACAGTTTATGGTATAATAAGATAACTGTAAAACTACATACTTAATTTTTTTGTTACCTCCAAGAAATAATTTATCTATGGAAGAGAGACATCTATGCTTTACTCATTAGAAAAATCATGACCTATAAGCACCTTCATCATTTAGTACTAGTATTTATGAATTTCAAGATAATAAAATTCTATCTCAATTAATGATTAAATTATGAACAAATACTTATAATTTTTTTTAACACATGGAGGTAACAGCTTCAAAACTAAGTCATATGTTTTAATAGTAAAATTAGGTAAAACAACTAACAGAATATTGTTTCATTTTCCACAATGAACACTGCTGCCTTTAGCCTCTAAGTCACCAAGCTGAAGCTTTGCCATCTTTGAGGTATTTAGGAAACTATAAGAAATTTTCTATGAAGATAACTGTTTTGGGGAGAGGGGGGGGGCTTAGAACTCTTTCAACAAAATTTAACTTTAATGTTTTATATTAACTATTTTGAAAAGAATGTAATAGTTAACACCATTTTTGAGCTTGAATGAAATCTATGAATATACTTAATAGTGAATTATTAAACTACAGCCTAAACATTTCTTGGAAATGGTTATGAGGACAACCATGGAGGTGACATTTTGAAACACAATGGTAATTTTTTACCACTATTAACTTAACATCAATAATGGTTTGTTACAATAAAAATATGATATTAATGTTGTGATCAAAGTTTAACATAATGTTGTAGAGCATATCTTGTAAAAGAGTTGAAGGAGATCTATTTCCACTAAATTTCAGAATAACACATTACAAATCATTCCTAGTACTGTTTGTGTAGTCATTTTGAGTTGTTATATTTGTTGTCCTCCGGTTAGAAGTCAAATGTCCTCATTTTCATATACGTTATTATTATTTAAAATTTTAATGATTTGGATATTTTTAAATACTAGTTTTTTAGTTTAAATTAGTATTTTATATTAGTCAAAACAATTAATATTTTGTGATATTTGATATGCCAGTTTACGGTGTACAAGTCAGTGTAAGAAAATTTTGTCTGCCGCAATTTGTATTTTTTCTTTCCACTACCATGTTTTTGGCAGAGGCTGTTGCTATCATCAGGTGCTCTCTATTGTAGAAGAAAGCTCTACTTCTAAATAGAGAGCACCTGATGATGGCTGCAGGTTCTGCCAAAACATGTTAGTGTGAAAGAAAAAATATAGGTACTTGCGGCAGACACAATTTTCTTATCCTGATTATTATTTGATGATGGACTACATATTATTTTTACTTTAACAGTATATAAATTAATTTGAAAATATTGCTTAATATAAGTAATAAAGGTGTTAAAATTTACTTTATTTTAAATATCCGATTCATTTATGAAATTACAGCTCTTGAGATTTGATGATCATATTTATCCAGCTAAACCGGGTTGTTTTGTTCTTGAAGTTGATTTATGATGTTACAATATCATCTACAATTATGGATGAATTATATTTCATCTGTAAGGAACAGTTGTAATAGTTTGGTGTTCACTAGGGGAGCAATTATTTCCTTACATATGTGCAATCCATCTGCACCAATTGTTTGTCCAAGGTAATCAATTGTTGTCTGGAAGAATTAAAATGTTTCCTTATTCAGCTTATAGTTATTTTGACAATTTATGTTGAATAGTGTTAGTAGTCTATCCATGAATCTTTGAATGCTCTTGAATAAGATGACACCATTAAAATTGCCTTCTACACCTTTATTGTCTTGGAGAATTTTAAACATGAATCATTATTATGAGGCTGATGCCACTTTTGAAACTAAACCAACCAATGGTTTAATACCATTTAATTATATTTGTTTCCAAGAAAAGTACTCGTAAGGTGCTAATAGAGCTTATGATATAACCCAAATATGTTTGTAGACTGCCATGGTCCATGTCATGACTATCAAAGTCTTCTGGTATTGACTGTGACTCGTTATTTTCTACATTCTACTAGCAACATTTTGCTTGTAATGTTGCTAGTTTCTTCTTGGTATCTCAAGTGAAAATGAGAATCATTAGTAGAAAATACCATGACATGGTCTGTAGTACAAGACATTTATCATCACAATCAATATTGATTGTTAACTTTAATTACTTTGAAAATGAAGTGGCATTTAAAGAATATTTTTGACTTATCAAGATATATATTTATTGTTCTAAATATTACTTATTAAATGGTAAAGATAGTAGATTTTCTAATTTGTTGAATTAACTAATAATAAAATAGAAAATCTAAGATATCTCCTTCTTATGGTTTAAACTCTGCTTTTATTTTTGTTTAATTAATTTGATTTACATATTCTTTAAATTAAATATAAATTGTAATTTTATATATAAATATGCATTTTTTATGATTCTTTTAGGAGTTAAGTGTAAAGTACAAAAAGTAGCTGAGAATAATGAAAGGCAAAGCCCCAAAAGTCCTGGAATTGGTTCTGATGATTATAGTTCTACTGGTGGTGGTGGAAGACTGAAATTTTTTAAAGGTATCATATTCATTCTTTTTTTTCTCACTTATTATTGATTGACTTGTTTTTATCTAACATCATACTAAAGTGTGTTCAAATATATTTATTCATGTTAAATATATCAATATTAATCATAAAGAACCCCTTAAAATGGTTTCACATTCCACACATTTGTAGTTCATTCTTATTGGAGTGGATAAGGGGCTGACAGTCGGTAATTGGAACTTTGGAAACATATCACATCATAAATTGCTAAATCAAAAGCTTTTTGTCTGACTGAAACTCTTATTACTTCTCGATACCCATATTATTTTAACTATGGTGTTGCTATTTATTTGTTCTCCCATCTAAAATTATAATTTTTTTATTATTATTATGTCAGACTTGAGTTAAAAATAATGAACCAGACCTCTTCAGTCGCAAAGAAAAAAATCACCGAAGATTAACTGAAAAATGATTGCATATGTTAACATAAAATAAAAACATAATTTATACATAGGTTGTAAGTTAGCTGTGACAGGGCCTTTGGTCTTCATATTAAGATTAGTCAGTTAAGAGCAACAATGTTTTACTGTAAGGCATCCTCAGGTTTTTTTTTCTCTTTTCATTAATGGAATATAACCAGATCTTAATGTGATCCTGTTAATTTACTATTAAATCATGTAGATGACAAATTTGAGGTATGAAATGATATTGCTATAAATCTATAATGATGGGTCTTGTTAAGGTGCAATTCTGATGGACGCCATTAATTAAAATCAAAAAGAGAAATCTCAGGATGCACTAGGATGAAGTGTAGTATATAACTAAATAAACTTAGTTTGGAGAACATTGGTCTTGTCATGATTGACTTACATCCTATACTGTAATTGGTTTATGCAACAAACATTCTTTGAAATTTGTATAATACATTTCTTTGCTAATGATTGCTGTGTTTACATTTTGAAAATTTAAATGAAGTGAAATGTTATTTACTACATTCATTTCCGTCATTTGAATAAAGACGCCTTTAGAAGAAGCTGAAAAGTAGTTTTAAAGGATCATTGTAGAGGATAATATAAGAAATTGTAAGAAAGGTTTATGGAGTTCCAAAAATATAAGGATATATTGGAATCATGCTGTTTTTGGAATTATTAACATAAATTTTATTCTAAAGGTTACGGCTTAAATCAAAACAAAATTTATTTTGACAATCACAGCCAATTGTTTATTTATTCACTAAAAGTGATTTGCAAGTTTTATAAAAGAAGCCTGAATTATAATAATTTATATCTCATCGACGATGCATCTCTCAGTTACTATCATGCAGTCACTTTAACTGTAAATATGCATTATTTATTATTATTACTGTAAAGTTACTTAGTCATTAACAAAAAAGTATACAATAATGAAATATGTTGTTTTTAAGCAAACCATTTAATAAGGTTAAAGTAGGGTTACACTTATATCTATTTTTTAAATCTAGATTGCGCTGCAGCTTGATGTTTGTAGACTTCTATACCTCTCTAATGTTATGTAATAATTTGTGTTCCTTTGGAGTTTTGAATATATTTCTTGCTCCCTTTCCTAAAAATAAAATGACATGAATATATAAAGTGAACAATAAGAATTAAAGTAAAGTGTAGTTTTATTTACTTCAAAATTTGTATTTATTCACAAGCTTTCAAAATTTGTAGGCATTCACAAGCCTAAGCCACTTTAACTAAAACTTGAGTTTTTAAAATGATTTATTTTGTTGGTTAAGTGAATGGGAGTAATTCATGTACCATTTCAAAGTTTTAGTGTTCTATTTTACATTATCATTTTCATTAAATTTCAGATGGGAAATTTATTCTTGAACTTTCTCACAGAAAGGAAGGTGAAAAAACATGTTGGATACCAGTTCCAAAGAAAACTTATTGGCCTTTAGTTAGTACACCTCGCCATGAGAGCTCTACCACTTTGAGTGGTAAGTGCTATCAACTAACTATTTTTCAATTTTATGATGTTCATGTGAGAAGTGGCTGGAGCAATTATCACAATTAGAATGTTTTTTTTTTTTTTAAGTGAAATTTTCAATTGTTATGTACTGATGATAAAACGATATTGAATGAACTTCCACATGCCAATTTTCTTTGGTTTTTAATCAATTTAGTTAGGTAGTGACTATACAGAACGATCTGAAGGGCATTATACTTGGAGCCTGAGTTGGAGGTAAGAGTTTGTCATGGTTGTCACAATCTGTACTGTAGTTCAGTTAGTGGAGTATTGGAATGGGACTCCATGTGACTTAGGTTTGTGTCACAGTAGATGCAGATGTATTTCTTTTAAATAACAAAAACTAATAATTATCAAAACTCAAGTTTCGGTCATGTCCTCCTCTGACTCAAGGTATGTCGAAGATAGATAATCCTTCTGTAGGGTATCTGTCTTGGAAGAGAAGGAAATTGAAATCTAGAAGTGGATAATTGTTGGTATTATGGGCATTAAAAAAAAAAAAATGTTTAAATCAGTAAATAAATAATGTTTGTGAACAGTGAAAACATAATTCAAAACTAATTGTGAGATTTTTTTTTTTTTTAATAGAAAGAAGTTCTATAGATTTAGTAGATTTTATTTTTTAGCAGAATACTGGTTATTGATAATTCTTATATTTATTTGAGTTATGCATTTCCTGTTTAGCAAGCTCAATAATTTGTGTTTAATTGTTGGGACGATTTTAGAAGGTTTCCCTTAAGGAAAATCAACTATTCAGGTTTTACTTATGACATGATTTTCAAAACATTTCTTCCTAAGAGATGATGAAAATGTAATCCTTTATTAAATTTTATATGTATGTCTGTTACCACACTAGTGGTTATAATTTTCTGTCTGCTTAGATTTAGCTTTTGTATTTCTTTTCCCTTCCTCTTCTCATTCAAGTCTTCTTTGTTAAGTTCTTGGATGGAGGCAGCAACTCTCCCCCTGTGGATACCCATGTGTGAGTGAACACAAAAGCACAACTAGCAATAACATTGAGATGTGTCGTTATTTTGGGAACATTATTGTAAAGGGCATCCAAAATGGGGTGGGGTAGCTTAACCATCTTGATGATCTTTGTCAATGTTTTTGTATCACATGATGGAAATGGTTTGCTACCGATTGGAAGGAGTGTGGAAGAAGCAGGTAGATGAAGTCATAGTCCTCCAGTACTACACAAATATGCTAAATTATGGGGCAGGTCGGTTGGCCCCTATTTGATGCACTAATTCAATGAGAATATTGAGAAAGATGAGTCAACTCAAAGATCACCTCAAGCATTAGAAAAGGTATGGGAAATAGCCTATGAGTATAATATTGATCTGCATCACTTCTTCATTGACTTCCAGACATAATAGACTGCGTGGGTAGACTCAAGTTGCTGGAAATATTCCAGTTAGCAGGAAAACCTAGCAGACTTATCGTATTGATGCAGATGACTTTGAAAGGGACTTTAAGGTCACAATCTAAGTTGGTGTCTCTGATAGCTTTGAGGTTATCATTATATTAAAATTAGGAGATTATTATTACTAATGATATTTCACTTTGCCCTAGAAGTCACGTCACAATCCAAAAGATATGGACACACTTGTGGTACCATATTTAATAGGCTCAAACTTCATATGTTGTACGCTAACAATATATTGTTCAATGCTAGAAATATTCCAGTGTTGGCTGATGCTTTGGAAGAGTTAGTGAAATCAGTGCAAAATAGGAAAGACCAAGTACCTTTTGATGGATGTTGGAGATTGTTGGTCCCGTTAAACTAGGTCAATTCATATTTTATAGGTGTAGCACATTTTCCTGGGACGAATGGTTACTAAGTCATAGTTGGAAAGCATATCTAAAAACCACAACAGTACATGGACCATATCGTTTCTATACCTTGGAAAAATCTCTCCACTTTAAGTGTTTCTTCAGGAATAAAGGTTCAGACATACAATTGGTCATTAGACCAACATTTATATATGACAATGTAATATGGATTCATGGTAAAGACAACAGGTGAGCCCTGCCGGTCAGAGAGCAGCACATTTGAACTCTGGTGGAGGTCCAGAAGCAACAGTGAACTGATGTCTTGGAGTCTGATGGACTTGAAGGGTGAGCCTGTGATCATTAAAAATTTATGATTGCTGTTGATTAGGGCTCGCCAAGAGAATGCACCCCAACAGACTGTCCAAAAAATGTATCCTGTATCAGGTGAAGTGAGGTGGAGGGCTTGACCTAAGGTTGGACTTGCTGTAAGGCAGGGGTTTGGAATTAGTGGATCCCAGGTTTGGAACAGGTGATAGCAGAGACACACACCCTATTAAAACAACTTTGTAAATTGGAAAATCAGATACTGAACCCACACTTAATTCAGTTTTAACATCAGTTATTATGAGCCTTTATATTTATGATAATCTGAATAGTTCATTTATTATGCAACATTCATTTGTTCAATAATTTAATATATATATATATATATATATATATATATATATATATATATATAATATATATATATATATATATATATATATATATATATATATAAATAATTGTACTATTTTTATATTGAAGAAATATAATTTTGCTCTTTATTTTAATTATTATTATTTTTTTGTTTCAGTTTCTGATGACAGTTCCTCTATTCAGTCATCTCCTTGGCAACGTGATCATTGTTGGAAACAAACTAATCCTAAAGCCAATTTAAGCAGGGAACTAGAATTTTTGTTTGTTCGGTCTCGTTCTCACCCTAGATATACCTCTAAAGTTATTCGTACAAAAGGAAGGAGACCTTTTGATTTGGATATTCCATTAGGACCAAAGACCGTGAGTTTATCTTATGAACATTTTTAATTATTCTTCAATTAATTTTTTAATGTATAAGGAGGCAAACTTTTCTTCTATTTTAAGTTTGCAATATCATAGTTCTTGATTTCATATTGCCAAATTTATATATTTATTGTATATTTTGTCTCACCACTATATAACAACTTTAGTCACCAGCCAAGTGTTTAGTGTTGGCGTTTTCTCAAGCAGACAATGGTGGAAGAAATAATATTTACTATGTGTATTGTAGTTGATGATAATATTGTTTTAATATTGCAGTTGATGATAATATTGTTTTGCCTATATCAACGATATACCTAGAATTCCTGTGTTGAAGAAAGGACCTGCAGAATTTGAGTAAGAGAAAGATTTGGGGATATTTCTTTGATCAGTGTACACATGCACATTTTGAGTGTACAGAGCAACCAAAGAACGAATTGTTCAGTGGCTGTCTATCCAAAACATACAGTGAAATACCTAAGTATTATACTGAGGTGGTATTGGGTGATTTTAAAGTTGAGATGGGTGAAGAAGAGATCAACAGATCTACTAACTGATAGCATAGAAAAGATTAATCAACCAATTTTAATGGGTTTGAAATTATAGAATTGGGTATATATAAGGGAATGAAAAGGTCATGACAGTTCATGTTCCCTGTTCATATTTTCTCATAAGGTGATGAAAAAAAAAAATTAAAAAAAGCTTGCATAAGTCTGAGTGGTCAAACTGCTGGGGATCAAATAGATGATTTTAATTAGTGTTTGATTTACACATCATTTTTATTCTTGAAACTACATAGGGATTGGTTATAGTTCAGATCACTACTTAGCCAACTACAGGCACTGACAAAAGAAAATTGGAGACATAAGTGTATTCCTTTATAATTAGGTTGTTGGTGGATATGTAATGTAAACTGGTATTATAATGAGAGATTTCAAAGCCATCTCAACAATGGAACTAGAAAGGAATATGTGTAAAAGAAGAATTTTTTTGCGGCGTGTAGAGCATTGGGGCTCATAGTTACCTAAAGTTCTTATTGCAGTCATTGATGTCACATAGTTTGGGATAAGATGGTCCTGAACTTATGTTTTGAATGGTGCATGTCTTCTCTTTTGATGGTGAATGTGAGAAAATGATTGATGAGATCTGCTAGACAGTACTCTAAAGGGAAATTCATAATTTGTGTACAGAGTGTATCATGATTGGAGTACAATAGACCAAGAGGAAATTTTTTTTTGGCACCTTTTTGTTTGTATATATTATGGTCCAATTCTTATTGGTTTCATAGATTTGGCTAAATTTATGAATTCATCACATCTGACTATTTTTTCTCATATATGTGCCCCTGTCAAATCAATTCATCCAAGTTGAAACTAATTGTGTCATTGAATAGAGGAATACATTTCTTTTAATTTGAGGTCCTAACCAAGGCTGATACTTATGAAGTAAAAATATTCCAAATAGATTGAATATGAGATTATGATATTTCTGGTAATTTTCTCAAATTTAAACTTTGACTTTCTATTAAAATTCCCTAATAATGAAATATTACTTTTGTGACAAAAAACTTTCTTAGTTCTTAGTTCCTTGATATGCTTTGGTAAAGCAAAGAAATTACTATACAAACAATAAATGAAGAGGCTGTTTCGTTAAAACATCAAAGTAAATGAATATCAGCTATAGGCCGATTCATTGACTATTCACCTCATTAACAGAGATTTTCTACAAGTGTAAGAGTGTGATCCAGTATCCATATTCACTATGATGATTATGCTGATGGTCAAAAACTTGGATCACGTATGATATTCAATATATTTATTAAAATATAGCTCGACATGTTCAACTTCTTCAGGAGCCTATATTTTATTACATTTAACAGTTCACATTACAATGTGAGTACTTTATAACTGGGAGGTTATTGAAGTCTGAAGTCTTAAAAATCTAAGAGTTTATGTTAGTGAACACATTGAATATCATTTGTTCAAGTTATTGACCTTGAGTCTAATCCTCAAAGAGAATATAACGTAGAAAAGGTCAAGTGGAGACTGTTTTTCATCTTTTCCATTTATTTATAAGACTTCGACATTTCACACTCATATCAACATTGACATCTGTTTTTCTGAGTCTGCTCTCTAATGCTCCTTGAATACTATCTGTAATTAAAAGCCAGAGTGGGTGGAGTAGGGTCTGAAATAGCTTTTGGGTTAATCCATTCTAATCTGTGTTGTTTAATCTATAAGGGGCACTCCTAGGAATAAAAATATAATTCTTTACCATTGTTCTGTGGATTACTGGTAGAAACATTAACATATTGACCCAAGTTCAAGAAAGAGAACTGTTTAATGAAAGTAATGGCCTTTACTTAGTGACGAAGTTTATAAATTATATATCAATTATGTTAATTTAATCTATATTTTAAATTAAGAACAAAAAGAACTTCTTAAAAGACTAGGTTTTAAGATAATAATTTTAGATGCCAAACTAAAAACTGGAATTTCATTTAATGTATAAATGTATAATCTATAATTTTAAATATTTTTTCAATAATTAGTAATTTATATAATTTTTCAGGGCAAATTAAAGTCAAAAGAAACCAAGGAAGGAAGTTTACCATCAATAATTAAGCTATTATGGGAACGAACTCTTAATTCTTGCAAGTTGGAGCAGGGCATTGTGTCACCTAGAAAACGAATTCTTCGGGAATTGGAACGAGTTACTTTAGAGGAGGCTAGCAAGAGACAGAGAGCTAAAACATCTGCCCGAAGTGTTAGCAGTCATTCTATATCGTCAATTTTAGCAAAAGATGACGAATCTGTTTTACGAAATCTCTTAAGATCTCCCTCACCTGAAAACATGCGACCTGCTATTCCTAATTCTAACTATCCCAGTCATCAAATTCAAATTGTCTACCCACCTTCAACAACACCCTTCTTTCCTCAAGTTTCACAGCCATATAGATCGCCTCTTCATCCTAGCCCTCCATCATTATGGCCATTACATTATACACAATCTAGTCCTTCACCACAACTTCCTTTATACCCCATACAGGCTTATTCACCGGCCTGGCCTCATTCACAAAGATTTGCCTCTCAGGATACAACTGCAGGTGAGAAATATTCCTTCATTGTCCAATTGTGTATTATATTTTGATCATTTTTAGCTTTAATCACTTTAGTATTGAATTCATACTCATTACTTTTCATTTGAAATGCAAAATATTAAAAATTGATGATATATATATATATATATATATATATATATATATATATATATATATATATATATATATATGTGTGTGTGTGTGTGTGTGTGTGTGTGTGTGTGTGTGTGTGTGTGCGTGCAATCATACTTTTCTTGTGATGCTTCAGAAATTTCCTCGTACATTTATTTTGGGTTTTATTTATATAACTTGATATTAGCATAGATTTTTGAGCAATAATTATGCTTTAGTCTTGTATTATTATATTTGTCTAAACCCGTTGCAAAGGCAATACTTGTGGAACAAATAAGATAGTTACCACATACTCTTGCAATTTTATATTTAGGTAGAGCCTCCTCTCAAATTCGGTTTATATTTCTATATTCAGTCTCAATAACTTGTTGATATTTATTTTGTAACAATGCTGCAAACTCAATATTAATTCAAAATTTATTTTTTGGCTGTTGAAATTGGGAATGCTTTCTTTCATATATTTTTCTGCTTCTAAAAGCTAAAGTTCCGCACCTCTTAACTATTATGATACATAATATGCCCCTTTTATATTTTGCAAATGTAGTTTGCTTTTCTGTATTTTGGGAATACATAATGATGTGTCTCTCATAATATGCATCATTTTGTTTCAGATGTTCCACTTAATCTATCTAAGAATGCTGGCTAGGTGTAATCTACATGGAGACAATTATTTAAATTAATTTTCTATTGACTGTTGGACATTCAAAGTAGGTAAAATTTTTTTTATCTTTAATTTTAAATTGTTAGTTTTCCAATTCCCTTTTCCCCCAAACTTATTTACCTTTATTTTTTAAAATTAAGTTGACATTTTTCCAGGCTTGGGTTATTAGAGTATTTGATAAATTTGAAGATTATAGTTTGTTTGTATTGAATATATTAACTTTTTGTTTGTTTTAATTTTTTAGGAAAGAAGCCTTTTTCAGCAAGAAACTAGTCTCCCTACCAGCAACTTAATATAAACTATACTTAATTCTTAAATAATGTATTCATTTTTAAATATTCCATTTATTTGTGTTTATATATTATATCTTAAATAACTCTGTTTGTAATTTAGAATATTTTTATTTATTTATTGATTTGTTTATGTTCTCAGAATTAAGTTAGTTTTAATTTACAATGAAAGAAGTTTTGTTAATTTTGCCCACTTCATAAGTTGTACAATGATTTGAATGTGGCTAAATATTTTGTTTCATTTTATATTATTATTATATAAAAAATTTCTATTTATTTATTATTTCTTATTTACTTTGAGTAAAGATCTTTAAAGATGATGACATTTAGTTATTTTAAAATCTCTATTATGTTAAGAAGATTGTTCCAAGAACTTTTCATTTTATTTTTATTGTCTTAAAGAGAATAACTAACAATTTGTATTGTCTGTATATAATATTTGTAAATTTATTTATTATCATTTTTAAAAAGACAGATGCATTTAGTCATTTTAAAAATAAGCATTTCTTCCTCCATTTTGTATTATTTTTAATAAAAAAATGACAAAAAAAGTATGGAAAAGACTGTATATAAAATACATTGTTTGTGATTAACAAAGATATTAATGTAATATGTGTTATTTTTGTACATGTAAATACTATTTATTTTTTCATAATTTTATTAATAACATTTAAAATTTTCAAAAATGATGACCTAAAATTCATTTTAAATGATATGATCTGTTGGGCTCATTATTAAAACTATTATATTTTTATTTGTCATCGCCAATTCTTGTATTTTTAAGAATATTGCATTAATTTCTTTTGTCTTTTATCTATTGATTCAGGATTTTGTTTTACCTCATATGGTAATTTGCTTCTAATTCATTTGTCTTTTAAATTGTTTTTATTAGTTGATATCTTAGTAGGTATATTTAACTCATTTTTTTAAATAAGATACCAAAGGTTCACTGTCTGCTCAGTCATATTTTTGCAGTAGTTAGAGGCACAAACTACTTCTTGAAGCACCTGTTCTTGAATATTTTCCAGAGTATTCAAATATGCTAAAATACTACATAGTATTTTTGTGATATATTTTTTGAGTTGTTTTCTTATTGTCTTTGTCTCATTCCTCCTTATTGATAATATTTTCTGGCTTATTACGTTTATATTTGTAATTTTCTGAGTTTTTATTTTTTGTTAATTGAAAAACAAATGGGTACTAGTCAGCTTACTTAATCTGACAATTGTGTGGGCCTCCAATTTTGATCTGAAATATGTGTTTTATTTTAGTATATTGCTTTGTTTAATTAAAAAGTGCTAAAATCAATACAACATATTAAAACTCTACAAAAAATTCTCTTAAAAATTGTTGTTCCATTGTATAAAAGAAGGACTCAAATAATATTTCACAATTGAATAATAATGGTATTGGATGAATACATATAATAATTATGGGTTCATTAGATAAAGACATGCTATAAACATTTTTCTGCCGTGTTTTGTTTTATCCTATGGACTGAATAGTGGTGAGACAGAGTACAATGGTAAATAATTTACTATATAAGGATTAATTAGCTGTAACTAAACAATAATAGCCAACTTGAAGAAATAATTTACCTCTTCAGATTGACTTCAAAAATCCTCAAATATTCTAATGCCTCCCTTATTTATCCAATAAAATTTTAAAGTTTGTTCTCAATTATATATTTTACTTGTTCTACTTTTTTGTTCCTTATTTAGTCAAATTTATTTGTATGAATGTATCTATGTCATTTAAAATTGGATATAAATACTAATTTATGCTTAAATCATTTTACCTTTTCATTAGTTGGATTAACAAGAATCTTTAAATTAAACCTAAACATCACTTTCATCATCATCATATGCAATAAACTTCTGGCTTAAGTATAATCATAAGGTGTTAGGGATTTGAATTTTCCTTTTATTTGCACACTATTCCAATTGTTTTTGTCCTTTGGTTTATTGGAGTTTGAAGAATCATGTTGTTCCCAATTAATCATGCAGTTAATATCTTTATTAATCATCACATGTTTTATTTAATTTACATAAGAAGATATTTCTTTCTGCATGAGTTTTTGGGGAGCAAAGGAGAGATGTTAATATTGATTGTATTTTTGCTTCCTTGCTGAGAGTTTTGCAGATCAGAAATACATCTATAAGTGTCTTTATAGCTCCTATATTATCTTGAGAATTTATTTATTTTGAACTAAGTTCAGCTTTGTGCTAACCAAGTGTCAGTTTTATATTTGACACGTCTTTGTTTTTGTAAATAATCGACTCTAGTTTTTATGATTTTTTGTCATTTCCAGTAATATATATTTTCTATGTTGTCTATTTTAATTCCAAGTGAAATTACCACACTTGGTGATGCTTCCATTATTTTATAAGTGAGATAATGAGTTTCATTGAATATTTGAATAAGTTGCTCTCAATAATAAGTATCCCTCCATATAGCAGGCTCTGAAAATGAAAAAAAATGCGAATACTGCCTTTACTGTGATTTTTAAGTTAGCTGTTACTTATAGTGTTAAGTAAAATTGATATTCATGTGTATAAAACTTAAAATTGTCTTAGTAGTCATTAGGTCATTTTATTGGTTGTAAATTTTTATATTAAATCTATCTAATATTTGTTGCACAACTGCCATTAAATGGCTTCTCACACATTTAGCTTTTGGTTGAAGAACCTTTGAAACCTTCCTCCATGAGACATCTGAATTAGAGTTTTTGCTACTTCTTCAAATAGCTTCTCAATTTCCTCACATCGTGGAGTAGGAATTAGGGAATACAAGGATGAATTCTATTCACTGCTAATGAAAATTTAGCTGCACCATTGGTTTACCAGATAGGTGCTTCCTACGTTATCACTTATTTATCCCTTATATTAAATTAATGTTTCAGTAAAATGTCTCTTTATATTTTTTAAATTTGTTAATTATTTATTTTTAGGTTTAATATTAATCATGTTTGATTGATTCCTATATCTCTTACTATAATGAAAATTCCATTTTTAATACTTATAATTTAACAGTGGCATTTGCTACTGAAAAATAACCAGTAAAAAAAATAACCTGAATAATAGAAATAATAATAAATAGCTTTATTTTATGAATATTAGACAATTTATTGTTATTATTTTTTATATATATTTTTTTAAATTAAATTCTTATGTTACTACATATTGAATGAGTGGAGATAATCATTTTATAATAGGGGTTTTTTCTTCTTCTATTTTTTTTTGAAATGGTAGAGAATATTTAATCAATTTACTTATTAGAAATATATACATTTCCTTCCATTTACTGCACGGAAATTTTTGTGTTCATATAAATGATTAATTTTTATTTTTTACTAAAATGTAAAGTAATTCTTTTAATGACTTTCTTACTGACTAAGCTTTATCATATTTATGTAACTCATAACGTTATGAACATGGATTTTAAACTCTCTTTGGTTGTCATTGTTTTCACACTCTGTAGATATAATTCCTTATTTTATTTACTAATTGGTTATTAATGAATATATATTTTGAAGGTGTTCATTCAAGTTGACTGTACTTTCCATGTCTGCTTGTTGTTAAAATTTCTGTTGGAGTTTGTGCCTCTACATAGTTGATATTTGTTATTTATAAAACCATGTGTCATAATATAGAAAGACTGAGAATGTATATTCTGTAGCAAAATTCATTGTTACACTTTATTTATATGTAAATATAAATAAGAATGCTTGGTGCATTATATGGTGAATTACTTAATTCATATATTTTACAGAACTATTACACTCCTTGGAAACAAAACATTTCTTAAACGAACATAATATTTAACACTAGTCGTTTTGTAATTTTAGTTATGGGAAAAAAAAATGATTTGTCATATACTCTAGGACTTTTTGGTCTCTCCCCTCCCCTCCAAAGTTTGACTGGATTATGTAAATATTTTAGAATTTAAAGTCATTTAAATTTTATATGGAATTGTTAGGTTTTCATGGAAGTGTTTTATCTCAGTTTAAGTACCATTTCTGTTATTTATAAATCTTAAAATTGATAATTTTATTGAGAAATTTATTATTTATCATGTTAATCGAAGAAAAAGTATTTTCTGTTGAGAGACAGAATATATTATTGTATTCAATATTATGAATGTAGCAATAAGATTGTGGAGAAGTGCAATTGAAAAATTATGAATGTGAAAGGTGCATTTAATGTATTTGTTAGTATATATCTCAATTGTTATTCTTTATTTTAGAAATATTTTGTTACTGCTCATTCTTTATATTAGTCAGACAGATCTTTTTATCTGTTCTTTCATGTATACGCAAAGATGTTCATATAAAAAATGTATGAAATTTAGGTATTTATGAGTAAATTATTATTTTTTTTTTATTTCAACTTTTTGTATATAAAATATTGCAGAGAGTGTACAGAAATGTGTTCATGATAAAAATGTTCTAATAAATGTGTATGTATGTTTATTATAATCTTTTTATGTCTTTATTCCATTTGCTTCCCTTGAACTTTTCGCAGATTTCCCTTAAGGGAAATATATATATTTTTCATTTGATCGTTACCAAACTTGATATTTAATCGTATTATGTATAAAGAAAGGTCAAGTTTGTAAATGGTTGAAATCAGACAATAGGGAGGGGGGTTTAGAGGGGGGGATTTTCGAAAAGTCAAAATATCTCCATTACTATATATTGGATCGAAAATTTGTATAGAACCAATCTTATTGAAAATCAAATGTTCTATAAATATTGTTATATACATTTATTCCCTATCTTGAGTATTAACCGAAATATTTTCATTTTTCAGCCATCAGCAAACCCCCACTTCTACTCATATTACATAATGAGTTCTCTGTTATGTAATAAACCACATTATTCTAAACTTAAATACCAGATATTGTTTTCAAGAGACCTTTATTATGAGATACATGCAAATATGTTCTGGTGACCTCCCTCCATCTTAAGTTCTTGGACTACTAAAATTTGATTGATTGAGATAAAAATTATTCTGATTCATTATAAATTACAGTACTAGATATAGTAAATAGTTTTCAATAAAATTAATATGTTATATTCAGATACATTTCAGTATTTGTTTTTCTGTCCGGTAAGAGGTTGACAGACCTGTTTGTTTACATTTCATGTGCTTCCCATTGGGGGATTTCTTATTATCGTTTGTATTTATTCACTTAATATTGATGGTGCTGTTGTGTTACCAGTATGTAGATTTATCTATTGTTAAACTTCACGAGGAAAATTTGCTTAGTTTACACAGCCCCTGCGTGACGGACTTTTATTTGATTTTAATCAATGATCATTTCACTGAAAGCTATATATCACAAAATCTAACTAATGTCTGTAGGGATATTAATTCAAAATCATTTAAATATTGTGGCAAACTTACTATATGAAATATAAACATTTGTTCTCTGTGGGTAAATATAGCCTACTATCTACGGAAATACCAATTTATTTTCTCAAAATTTAGTGTTGTACTCGTAGCATCTGAGTCTGACATCGTCATTAACTAATCACTTTTGTCTTCAGACTGGCTCCTCTAGTTTTGAATGATTGTTGTATGAGACATAGTTTCACTGTTATACAATCATTATTTTATCCTGGGTATGTATAAAGGAATAATACACTTTCAATATATTTTTTAATTAGAGTACTTTAAGGCACATCTTTAGAGGTCTTGACTCCAACAAGTGGATCCTTGCTCTCCCTGACCTAAATTGAAGAGTCTAAACAGATTAAAAAAAATTAGCAATCTTTTAAATATTAATAAAAACTTAACAAAACTAGTTTGTAGTAATAACCTGAATACATAGTAAAAGTGAAGTAAACTAAAATGAAAACAAGAAGAAAACTTGTTATATACATACACATACATATATACAATGCATACATTAGAGAGGCTTTAAAGTAGTCACAGTTCACATGCAGTATTTAGGGTATATCTTTGTAACTTGTTAAAAAAAAAAAGAAAAAAAAAAGGTCTATAATCTGCCTACATTTTAGATTCTCAGAGAATGTTGAAAGTATGCTGAAAACTGCAAATGTAGTTCCAGGAGGGGCTCATTCCCATATGCCAAAAGGTTTTCAGACAAAAAAGGGGAAAGAGATCATAAAAGGAAAATGATTTGGACTGAATATTAGTTCTTGCAATGCCAGAACATATTTCAATTAGGAGGCAATATTGGAATAAAATTGGATGATTCCACACTATATGGTATACATCACGAATATAGGAGATTCATCATAGGAGGAGTTACCAAAAGTATCATAATGCACACAAAAATGGGGGAGGGGAAGACAAATTATATAGAATTGAAATAATCTCTTATAACTGGGTAAAAATGTCCGTTACTTAAATTTACGTAAAATATAAAAATCGTGAATTATGCGTGGAAACTATAAATACAAAGATAAAACAAAAATACACAACACAATGTTTATTTTTGAATAGAGAAGTTTACATTAGTCTTATTTAAAATATCAGTTGTACAAAACGGACAATGAATGTTGTGTTAGTTTTATCAGTCTAAAATTTCTGATCTATCCTTCCGAAATTTATGTTAGATTTTTTGCAGTCTATTTATTATTGACGATTTCATTTAAATATGATGAAAGTTAACTTTCCAAATAAAATAAAACTTAGTGGGATTGCGCAACATAATTTTTTTAATCATCATTAGGAATGAATTCAATCTCATCGCTAAGCCTACACTGAACATCCCGTAATACATTTTTTATTGGATATTTTTCATAAGATGTGAGGTATTTCTTGGAGCAGTAGGCGACATTGTATGTTTTATATCGGTTATCGATCAAGTACTTAATCTCTCAAACAACGTAAGTAATTAGTGATAACATCTCCTGGTGGCCGGAAATCGTAAGCATTTGTTAAGTAGTCTTAATACGTTTCTTTTTTGATTTCCCAAAGTTGCTTCAAAATAAAATTTAATCTGTTAGCAAAATTATCTTTATGTAAACAAATTTTAGTAAAGATTTATTCCAATATCGCACTATTGGAGTCGTCTAGGCGCACAGACCCGCATAACTCTTGATTACTGACATGTTGCCTATAGATACTTTATAAGGGGTAAATTTTATTTTAAGCTTGCAAGAGCTGTGCTTTTTTTTTTAACGGAGAAATGTTTGTCATATCGTGCAGCGTTGCTTTCTATGTTGATTGTTCTTTTTGAAATAACTGTATTTCATTTTAAATGTAAATAATTATTCTGCTTCTCGTAAGAAGTTATGAAATGTTATAAGTTGTTTTAAACTTCGTCGCTGGGAACTTATTATACGGGTTGTTGTTGTCGTGTGCGGCGGATCTCCAGCGGTGTCTTTAATGTGGTGGTTCACAATATTTCGCCGATTTTCCAACCGGCTTTTTCTGGTGGTCATGTTGTGTGTTCGCTTGTGACTGGTCCGAAATATGAAATGCTGATAATGATTAAATTTAATAATATAATATATACCGTGTGTTTCTGTCAAGCATGGATAATATATACAAATGTAATTTTAAAGTCCTTGACCATCCCACAATGTGTGGAGATATTCCTCACGTTACATCTGGACCTTGGGTTGAAGAGCTTTGGGATGAAAACATTATTTTGTCAGATACTGTTGAATGCTCAATGCCAATTGTTATTTTACTATTAGGAGATGTGGCAGGATAACTGTTAGCAGATATCGCAGGAAATTGAGTACAGTTAAGTTCAGTGCTCTTCTGGAATGGGCACTCATGGAAAGGATACCAGAAGAAAATCATGAGGAAAACACCCTATTATCTGTTTTGACAAGTATGCTTATTAATGAGGCTGGTATTGCCGATCTTTAGAGCTTAGATTTGATTGGAATCCAGAAGTCGTATGCACATAGTTCAAAAGTAGAAAAGCCTCTAGCTGTAAAAAGAAACTTTCTAGACGCTGTAACCATTGATCAAGAAGGGCGGTATGTAGTAAGTTTACCTTCATTAAGTGGCCATCCACCTTTACCTACAAATGACAGTTTGTCAAAAAATAGACTAGTCACGAAACAACTTATAGTAAGTATATGCTGATTATGATGCAGTATTTCAGCAATGGCTTCAGGAGAGAATAATTGAAATTGCACTCGATGAGGAAATAGCAGGTTAAGAAGATGCTGCTTTAAAATTCTTGGGGTATAATAAAGAGGTATAACTTTGAGACACAAAAGAGTAATATTTAGTGTTAAGTGCAGACTTTTTTATTAGGAACCGTGAATGATATTCATTTAAGGAGGGTCACAAGGGCCTTCAGTGGTTTCCCATTGCCCATGATTATATACCAGCTGGTAAATGCTAATTTCATTTTAAAATGTTTACCTTTTGTTAAAACAGATGTAATTTTCAAGAAAGCAGTCTTGTATTTTTAATGGTGCAACTAAGCAAATTTATACATAGGATTTATCTTTTCCATTTCGTAATAGTATGAATCTAGTAACAGGAGGATGAGATAAAATATTTGTTTGGGTCTTCGAGTGGCATTCCATATGCTCAAAAGCAATAAAATTCATATATAGTCACCTAATTTCTAAACTGCCCGTATATTATAGCTAAGTACAGCTGTGTTTCGATTCTTATTCTGTCTATAAACCTAAAAAACGATTATATAAATATTCTTACATGTTTCTGGCTAGAAATTGGAAGCAATTTCTTTTATTTTTATTTGCTTCCAGAAGCGAGATCTCTTGGTTACAAGATATTTAGGAAGTGAGTAGCTGGTGTAATAATTGTCTGTTATCGAATTCTTGTTCGAGTTACCCATCGGTGAAATCAAACTTTGGCCAACATATATAGATCATTTGTACATAAACTACCTGTTTTTTTGCTTGTCACAAGAGAGTGTAAAATGTTTTTGTACAGGCATAAGGCATACATTTAAATCACATGGGGCGATTGTTTGTAATGTACTTAATAAATCCATAGCGGCTTCTAACGGTACACGGGTACAACACTTCGTCTCTAGTAACAATTTCAGATTTTAAAATTCTTTTTACAATTTGATTCACAAATTTCAGCATAGCAGCTAATTTATCGAGTCTAGTTTTACTTTTCTTTTTATATTATATTCTTCCTTGTCCGATGTAAAGGGAGTTTTGTAATTTTTGTTTCCAGACTTCAATGGAATTATCCGATCTTGATCTTCACTGAGCTCTTCTACATTCTAGTGTATGATGTCTACATTCTAGTCTTAGAATGTGGAAATTTCATATTTAGAACTGTTGTATCTTCTATTTGTGTACATCCACTTTTGATCAAAATCGAATAGGGGGTAAAAGGGGCAATTAGGGGATGGTGTGAAAAAAAATTAAAAATTTGGCCACCTCCATTTTTCTTTATCATTAAAGAATCGATAAACTATTCTATATCATTTTATGATCTGATACATTAGGAACGGAGATATCGTACTTTAGTTGAGCTGTAATTTTAAATGAAGTGTCCACTACCCATATTTTCTAACTCGAGTATTAACGTATTTTTCGTTCGGAGCCTCCAATAACTCGGTCTCCCTGTTATTGCTGACTTTCGCTCAAAGCTATTATATAACTAAACATCTCATGCCAACTTAAATTTCATGTCTTTAATAAGACTTAGTAAACACTTTTAAAGGTTTTAACTAAGGGAGAAAAAAAGAATGATGATATGCCACTATTCTTAGTTCACGCAATCCCAGCTTGAGAGATATATTATTTTTTTTTTGCTCAAGGAGAGGTGCTGTTAGAAATGACATTAAATGTGGCGTGGTGGTAGAAAGGAGGAAGGGCTTCCTGTCCCGAATCCACACGGTTCGAAGTTCGATTCAGGTCGAGCAGACAATCAACAATCGTCGCTAATTGTCTCCAGCATGGGCCACGACCTCTCCTAGTCATTCCTTACTTTCTTCTCTCCCCGTCATTTCTCACCTACTTCTTAACAGAATGGCTGGTTGTAAGTAAAGTTTAATATTGCTGATCGACAAGTTATAAATATATACAGGAGTGTCGAGATAATTTATTAGTTAGTTTATCTACATAAATTAGATACACGTTGTTAATGTGGCATATAAAACTTGTTATGTGAATAAGACATTTTTAAATTCACTTAACAATCTGATGTCGGATGGTCAACCAAAAAGAAAAACCTCAAATGATTATTTATTAAAACCTTTTTTATTTATCTATTTCGTGAGTTTCGCGTCCACATGATGCCTCATTAGGAAAAAATAATAATAATTCTAGGAGATAACTACAACTATGGCTACATCGTTATATACGACCTTACACTATCTGTGCCACTCAGAGAATGAGTATGGTTTTAACTAAGGGAGAAAAAAAGAAAGAAAAATCTAATATTTTTATATATTACTTAATTATATTAAAAAAATAATTCTTACAATGTTAAGAAACATTTAAAAGCATTTAATTTCCAACTTCAAATTATTTTTTAATTTATACTTATTACTAATTAAGAAGGCAATTCACTTTCTTCATTTGTGAAGAAAGTGATTACTTTCTTCACTCTATTGCAAAATGTTTCACTTTCTTCACTCATTTCGTTTTAGTAATGTTACCATTATTCAACGATTACAGAAAAAAGATTTTTTTTTACTTAATTGAACAACCATTACTTCAGAGTTTCTAATAAATAAAAAAATATATAATTCACATGTTTAATCTCTCTTTTCTTAGTGGGCACCTTTTTTCTATTTCTTGTAATATGCACATTTTCTTTTATTTTCCTCTTTCTTATATTTTTTTCTTTTTCTAGCATACTTACGTTTTCATCATCAAACATATGAGTGTCTTTAATAGCAATGTCGTCTAGGGACGTTTTATTGTCCTCATTATCAACGTTTATTACGTGTTGTGTGATTCTTCTTTTAAGTAATTATTATAATTCCGCTATATAACTTTTACTATAATGTATATAGTTGATTTTGTAGATATTATATTTGGTATCATTTGATTTCAATTTATCCTTCATATGACTAAAGTTATTTTCCACTTTGTTTGGTTACTGAGTTGTCAAATATTTTTATGTAACGATGTCATCTTCCTGGTTACAGTGGTGTTATAATTCAATGTACAATACATTTTAATTTCAATATATTTTTTATTTTCAAAATTAGTTCTTCTTTGATTGTCTATATGTTTATTTACATTTTCCTTGACCGCTATTTTATTTTTAAAGAAATAGTTCATTTTTGTTTGTACTAATATTATATTGTTGTGATTGGTAATAATGTCCCTATCAGTATCGTTGTCAATACGTTTTCTTTTTTTGCCCTTAGTTTCTTTCATCCTAGAATTGCTTAGCATATTTAGGCGTCTACTGTTATCATTATTAAAGCTATCATCATCTCTTATTAGTAGAGAAATAAAAATGGTTTCAATTATCATTTGAAGTTTTTCTTTTTTGTTGACCTTCTACCATCAGATTATGGAGCTATTTGAAATTCCTTCAAAGACCCATCGATCCTACCTAGGAGATGACAAAAAGCCCGATCGGATTTATAATTGGATTTTTGAAAAATTTCCCAAATGTCCATCGATCCTATTAAATTTTATATAAATACACACACACACACACACACACACACACACACACACACACACACACACACACACAAATACAAACACATATACATACAAATATTTGTCTGTTAACACTCTAGCGGTCGCAATTTTTGCCTGATCGTTACAAAACTCGATATGTAAACGTTTTATGTAAAAATGAAGATCAAGTTTTTTAACGTATAAATTCAAACCACTGGGAGGGGGGAGGTTTAGAGGGGTGGAATTTCGAAAAATCTCCGTTGTTTTGCGTCGGGTCGAAAAATTGCATAAAATCAATCTT